>JH393143.1:5924-24031 GCA_000235945.1 Homolaphlyctis polyrhiza JEL 142
ACCTGGCTGCCACAAAGGGCTTCGATGCTGTTATTGCTGAACTTGTTGCGCTGCCAACAATCAACGTCAATGTGCGCGATACGGAGCTCGAGGTTAGTCACCAATCCAACGCTGCCCTTCTCACCTCTGCTGCCTATAAGCTTGTGCTGCCATATGCTTTCCCGACAAACACCTGCACGAGCATTGGAACTCGAATCCCTCTAACAAAACGAAACCGTTGCACAACGATTTACAACTATCCAGACGCCACTGCTAAAGGCAGCCGTCAAGGGTAGCGCGACAGTTGTGCGAATGCTGCTTCAGGCTGGTGCTGATCCGGCATTCGCTGACCTGCACGGCTGGACACCGCTGCATGTGGCTGTATCGCGGCACCATCTGGATGTTGTCGATGTACTTGTGCGAGATCCACGATCAAATGTCAACTGCCAAGACGCTTCGGGTTTAACCCCGCTAAGTCCGTCAATGTGCCCCTTGTCTCGCAACTTGCTGTGCACAAACGACTTACCCACAGTGCTTGCTATCCAACAATACAGTGAATGCAGCCGCACAAGGATCATTATCGCTGCTCGAATATCTGATGGACAATGGTTCAGATCCATCCATTGTCAATGGCACAAATGACACTGCTTTCGATATTGCTGTCTATGGTGCACACTATGAGTTTGCCGAGCGTTTAATGCGTGCCGAGCGACATTGGCGTGAGTTCTTGCTGTTTGTTTGTTTACCCTTTGCAACTATATGCATTTTGTATCTCTAACGCATTGCTGCCTTTCTCTATCCAAGTCGCATCGCATGCAGGTGCGCGGATTTTACATCAGACCGAGATCGAACTGTTATACGAAAATCAGCGCTCTTCATTGAACATATTCCAGTCGGCTTCATCCAATAGCAACATCAAATTCAGCCAAACAAACCTATATGCGACAGACCCTGGTCCATTCACAAATCGTCGCGGCAACCAGAGTTCGTTCAAGCAAGTACAGCTTCCAAGCGTCATTGGCACCTCTGGTCAGCCTGAACGACAGTGGTTCTGGCTCACTGATTGGTGTATTGACGTGACAGATCCACGATTGCAACAGCGACAGATTCACGACAATTCTACGGCTGCCTCTAGCTCAACTGCGAATCCAGCGACAAGTCACCGGCGTTCGCTTCCTTCTGTTCGCCCTGACTCACATACTGCTACAGACTCTAGCGAGACTGGCTGGCTCTATGCCAAGTCGTTTGATACACCTGCAGATGATTGGAAAACCTCGATTTTGGATGGCTCGCAAAGCTCTGGGTTGAACAGCGCGCGAAGCAGTGTTCGTGGTGCCGGCGGCAGTCTAGGTCGCGCAAGCATGATTGGCATTATGAATTCCTTGCTTGGTGTCCAGCCGGCTTCTTCATGGGTGCGCCGTCGTCGATGGGTTCGCATCAGAAAAAGACGCATTGTATCTGATTCTGGCGCGCCTAGTATCTCGTTTGATGGCCTCTCCTCCCAAGAGCAACTATCGCACCTGAAAGCTCAACTCGCTGAGCTCAAGCTGGAAGCCGGATCGTTGCTTGCCCAATCATCTACTGAACCAGGTACTACTTGTATATTCCAGCATTGGGCAGTTCAAATGCTGTTTATACTAATCCGAGACATTCGAAAGATCCTACTCGTAAGCTGCAGCTGACATCCCAGACACAAGATATATTGAGCCGCATGGACGAAATACAATCTCGGATAGATTCTTCGCAACGTGAGACTTTTACCATGGCGTGACTCCTTGGCTGCATAGCTTCCTTACATATCTGTATTTTGGCTCACATGCTTTTGTTGCTGGCATGACTTTGAGCAGCTCGATCAAGCTTCTCAAGTGCTGCTTTCCACATCCCTCCCTCTCTGCATGTAAATCGCAGTATTCTGGGCCCATGGCAGGCCGATTCCGAGGCATTGGAGTGTGCACAATGCAGTCGGCCGTTTTCTCTTTTCTTGCGTCGCCATCACTGCAGGTATAGTCACTGACCATTGCGCCATAGCTTTTCTTATGAGAGTGTATTGTATGCGACAAGGAATCTAACTAGAACATCTTGCATCAACCAAACAGACGTTGCGGCCAAATCTTTTGCGATGCGTGCACCAGTCGTCGTGTTCAAGTCCCCCTGAGCTTGTTTTCATACGATGAAGGACCTGGCGAGTCTGCATCGCTTCGTCCACCAGCTGCACGAAGCCACCGCACCAGCCCATCCATCTCATCAAACTTTTCAACCTCTGATCCACCCACATCTGCTGCACCCATTGCTGGTGCTGGACCCTCGTCAAAAGAACGTGTTTGTGACCCTTGCTATGTTGTCTTGACGACAACACCAGACTCTCCAGTCGGTGCTGCATACTCTACGGCCACATCCGCAACCAATGCAGCAAGCAGTCATTCAAATGCGATGCTATCGCCAGTCTCGGCATCTACTTCTGGGTATCCTGGAAATTCCCGTCGAACTCATATGAGCTCCCAGCCGCTGAGTATGTCTGTCAATCGTGGATCTGTAACAGATAGCATCATGGGCGAGTGTCCCGTGTGCCAGCGAGTGCTTGCGGGAATGCCAGACGATCAAGTTGAAGCACACGTTGCCAGCTGTTTGGAATCTGTATCTAGAAGTCTTGATACGCCGGGCGATGTTGGTGGAGCTGTTGGGCGATCCATGAGGACAGTCAGCGGCAACCGCTATATTGGTAAGAGCATCCTTGAGAGAGCTACAAATAGCAAGCTGGATATACTGACCATGTGTGTGTGTGTGTGGTTCTGAAATCATGATCAGTGCAAGTTCTTGCCGCTACACTCCCAGACGCCGAGTGTTCCATCTGTCTTGAAGAGTTTGAGCAAGGCAAGTTGTGTCGAGAGTGCTAATTGCTTTGCTCATGTCACTGTGTATTCTTGCTGACTTTTGCCACAATAGGCCAGCGCATTGCAAGACTCAACTGTCTATGCATGTATCATGAGCATTGCATCAAGGTGTGATTTGAGTAGTTACTGATTGTTGCTTTTCAAAGGAAACCCTTGCTCATATGATCGCTACTATCTTCTCCAGACTGGTGCTAACCGCGTCTGCTGTATTCTAACCCTGCGTCATCTTTACATAAATCCTTTTATAACAGGACTGGTTTACAAACGTCAAGTATGGAAAGCAAATGTGTCCAGTGCATATCAAGTTTACAGATTAAAAAGATGTCCATCTCTCTATCTCTCTCTTTCTCCGTCTCTCTCTCTTTCTCACTCTATCGAGGAGCTTGTTCTTTTGTTGTCTTTGTCTGTGTGTCTTGTTCTGTTTTGGCTTTTTACCCAAGCTCAACTGTTTTCCTTTCCAATCGGCTTTATATCTGTCCCCCCCCCCACCACCACCCCGCCATCTCTGTTTGTCAAACCCATCATCAACTCTGATGTTCATTGTTTTTCTCTCTCCATTGATTCCATGCTCCTACTCTTGTTCCCACGAGGCATCTGCCTCTGCCTTCTCTCTTTGCTCTCTGTCTCTCTCTCTCTCTCTCTCTCTCTCTTTTCTCACTTTTTGGGCCAAAACAAAATGAAGAGTTTCGCCAGTGAATGACATAAAGAGAGGACCGAGGAAATCGATATCTGAACATGACTAATCTCTTGCTTTGATGCGTTGTGTGGAAAGAGGCTATTTGATAGTCTTTCAATGGTTTTATTGTCTTGTACAGCCTGGGCAGTTATGAAGCACCTCATGAATATACACATCACAATCCAGGCACACGTGGATGCCGCATCTCTGGCAGGCAAATCTAGCGACACTGGGTGCACCCACTGCCGCGTTTTGTGGATAAAAGGGTGTTAAGCACGCAAAGCAATGGGATGGATTCGCAGTCGATGACCGTTGCTGTTGTTGCTGTTGCTGCTGTTGTGCTGTGCTATCCACTTCAACGAAATGGGGGACAGGAAAGAGATGGTGATAAGATCGTGCAAGCGATGGGCTCGAAACCAAGGTAAGCGAGCACAGGCAGCAGTCTGTTCGGATCTCGCAGATCGTGGCGAGGCATCTAGGACATATATGAGCCTTTCGAATCAATGTATGATGACTTGAGATCAAAAAGTGATACACAAGAGGCACGATTGTGACCAGGACGCATATAACAACAGCAGTAATATAATAGTGCGTGTCAGTGTTATGAGTCTGTTGCTGTTGTTGTTGTTTGTGCAGATACTCGATGCTGTTTGTTTGCTTCATACCATGAGCAGAGAACAGGCTTGTCGTATACTTTTGTGGTTGGAAACCCCATTTCGATGATGTTCGAAATCGAATGTTGAGCGAGAAGAGGTGGTGGCTGAACGTGTTCCATCAACAGTTCTTTGAAATGCGCTTCGTTCATGGCGACATGGTATGTTCCTGGTAAATTACAATTGCAATCACAAGCACAGTTGTCGTGATTGATAATGATCATCAGCACGACAAAGTAGCACAACAGAAAGCGGTAAAGGACAAGGACAGACGTTTTCAAGATGATTGTTGCAGTCAAACCTTTTGTGGCGGAGCTCATGCGTTTGCAGATCTGCATTTCAGCTGCGAGTCCAATGATCGAAACACGAATGCTTTCCTTTTGGAGCTGGTCGATCGTGGACAAGATATCGCCAGGATCGCAAGATGTGAGAGATCCAAAAACAACAATGATTTCACGCGATACATGCATAGGCACATGACTGGAATTCATGAATTAGTTGTTAGTGTGTGATGTATAGAGTACATCATCGCATCGATACAAGGGGTTTGTGTGCTCATTGTGGAATATAGATTCAAATGCCAACAACGCTTACGCAAGGCTGCGACGAGCCAGTTCAACTGCATTCTGAAGCGATGGTTCGCCAGAAGGTTCACGGCCCTGTCTCTGCTGCAGCGCACGAATCAGCTCAATCGGAGTTCCTGTATCATCAGCAGTATCATTTGGGCCATGAGTGAATCCTTCTCTTGGGTTGGATCTCGCAGAGTAAACTCCTAAAATACATGAGATATCCGTGTGACTATAATCACCTCCAAGCTCAGCCCACTTGTCTGCCAGGCCATCCTTGGTCGAGATGACACCCATGTGGCTCAGTGGGTTCTGATCAAAGAACTCTGTAATAAACAGCTCGAGGTAGGCGAGTGTGCAGTCCAGACGGTTGGGTCGCAGATCAACTTCGGCCATAGCACGCGATTGGTCAACGATGAGAAAGACTTGACGGATGATGCCACGCTGGATAACGGCGGTGTCCTTGTGCTGGCTGTGGCCGAGCACAAGTATGGGGCATGGTGGATGAGTGGGTTGGACCATGGCATGAGTGTCAGCAAGCTGCCAGCGTTGAGCCACGAGCTGCCAGAGAAAGCATCCATCCATCCACCGATCGATGAATCGATGGATGGATGGAGTTGAACTTGCCGACGACGCTTGAGCAGCATCTGCTGCTGCATGTTGGCGACGATTCCCTGCAGCGAGCCCTGCTCGTCCTCAAGCAGCATGTCCCAGCTGCGCTTGTACTCTTCCTCCCACGCATATCCCTGTCCGTTCTGTCCGCGCTGCGGATGCTCCAAATCATCGTCCATTTGCTTCCAGCGACCAAGCCAGCGAATTTGTTCTTGATCGCAGTCAACATTTGATGATATATCAGAGAATCGATCTTTCAACCTTCATTCCACTTTCATCGGCGCAGTCGACGCTGGCGCTTGCGGCGCTCTAGCGACCCCGCGCCATATTCAGAACTGGTATATCCATTTGCTTCGACCAGAGGATCACTTCCGCTGCTTTCTGCGTCGTTGGCGCTGCTGTTGCTGTTGCTGTTGCTGTTGCTGTTGCTATTGCTATTGCTGCGGCCATGGTCGGCATCTCCATATGCAACATACTCCTCATCCTCATCGTCGCTAAGCATGACGCGCCGCGTTGCTGCGCGAGTTCGCTTAGCAGGTCGTTGTGACACTGGAGTTGGTGCGGGTATGGGTGAGGTTGTGTTGCTAGATCCTTGATGTGACACGGCAGGCGTTGGTGTAGGCGCAAGCGTCGTGGCTGCAGCCGTTGAAGCAACTGGCGTGGCATTGATGGCAGCACTGTCGCTCGTTCGTCGCGATGGACGTCGAATAGACAGTGTTATTGGCTGTAGATCTGCGCTAGCATCAACTCGTCGATCCGTGGTTTCGTGCGCTTGAGCAGCATCGACAGATCTTTGAATTGATTGCGAGGGTCCGGCAGATGTCGCCGCCAGAGCAGATTCAGCAACAGATGCATCTGTCTGCAGCCACAGATCAATATCCCACTGCAGCCGTCTGCATCGCGTGTCTGCAATAGCACAACGCAGAAAGTCGCATACAACCAAGAGTCAGTTTTTTAGTAAAAGCCAAGAGCTTCAGCAGCAATCCACTCACCCATCACAGCGGCAGCAATCTTTGGGAAAGCAGCATTGGCATACAAACAGAGCTCTGAATCAGGCTCGTTGAACTTGAGAGCATTCTTGCGGATACGGTCAATATCCCATGCGAGTGACTGTGATGTTGATTACGCCAAGTCAGTTCCAAGGCACAGGTTTCTTGTGGGTATTCAAAAAAGAGCAACATCCAAACCAAGCTCAGGCGCCATACCTCGAGGCGTCGATAGAATCCTTGATTCAATCGATCAATAATAAGGCTGAGACACATGGGATATGCAACCATGGTGAGATATGTCGGGAAATCACTGTATGAGACTGGCTTTACAAACACGTCCATGTCGCTGATGTTTGCAATGTCTCCAATCAGTCCAATCAGTCGCTTCGTCTCTGCAGTGTTTCCACGACACAAACAGACAGACCAGCCACAGGCACAAAATACAAAGTATGAGCATTACAATGAACATGAGGACGTCAGCGACTCAGTCTCTGATGAAATTGTTTTAGACAGGCGTTCTGAGATGTACCTTGTGGCGTGAGATGCTCAGAGAATTCTCTGGGTGCGCGATCTGGTCGGCGCATTTCCCAAGGACTGAATCGATCGACAGACTCTCCTGCAACAGCATCTGGAATCCGCACCACATAGCGACTCCAGGGATCTGTGCTGTCCATAATCTCGCGTACACTGCCTTCAAACTCTTCATCGCCATAGCGCACAACGACACGGTCGCCTACACGCCAATGCGAGTCGGCACAAACACTTGCAATGTAGTCGTCGAGCAACACAATAAAGTCTGGCGTGGCATCCAAGTCGCAAAAGCGCAGTTGGAGTGTTGCCTGGACAGGCGTGGCTCCATTGCGCAGGACCTTCCATGGCATCAGTCCTGCTTTGCTCTGGAGCCCAATTGCCGGGTCTCGGACTGCGAGCAGGCTCAAGGTGGCTTCGCAGATCACTGGCTGGCCAACTTCGTACCCCGTGACATAGTCGAGAGCGCTTACAGTCGCAAACACAACATCAGGAAGTGCTTCATCAACAGTGCCACCAAACTCGCCTGCGGCTTCAAGAAAGGCGCGATGACCCGACTTGATATACGCCACAGTGTCGCCAATTTGAGGAAGATAGGGACTCCACGACTGCGGGTTTTTGAGATCCATGGGCTTGGCGTGAGCTGAGGAGCAGCACCAGACTTTGTCTTGCCATTCTTGTTCTGCTTGCTGCTCTTCTTGCTCCTGCTCTTGCCGCTCTTGCTGGCTCTGTTTTTGGCACCATTGGATCGCTTCTTGGCGCTGCCTGCATGAGGCCGAGTGACTTCAGACGCATCGGAATCATAAAACTCGAGATCAGAGGCACTCGTCTCGTCTGTTGCATTGCTATGCCCACTCTCAGACGCATCATCGCCCACATCAGACATCTCCATATCATCAGATTCCTCATCAGATGTGATGCTGGCTTCGTCATCAGTATGTATATCGCTCAGCAGGCTCAGGTCATCGTCATCTCCATCATCGTTTCTAGTTCGTCGCAGTCTCTTTTTACTCCTGCCGCTGCTTTTCTTTGCTGAGCGTGAGCGCGACCGCTTCTTATTGCGCTTCCTGTTCTTTTTGCGTGTATTGCTGCTGCCGCTACCACTGTTATTGTTGTTGGAAAACGATGCTGATCGACGCAGTGATGACTCTCGGCGCGATGCAGAGATTCCGGCATAGCCTGTCACAAGCTCGACATTTCCACGAGATCGTGTTTGATGGAGTGAGCCAGCCGTCAACGATCCCGCAGTTGCATTTGATCGCCGCGTTCTTGTGCCAGCGTCAGCTTGGTCGTCACGATCGCTTCTCTCAGGCTCGAAATCTTCATCTTCGTCTCCATCCAATCTCGAGTCGGCATCAACATCCCCATCAGCATTATCTACATCCTCGCCACCGACGTATTCATCTTCGCTCGATTCCGGCATAGGGACAATCGGAACGTCCATGATCTCAGCCTCGTTGTCTGATTCAACGACCTGGTTTCGGCGCTTTTTGAGTTGCTTCTTATCCAACAGCTGGCTCGGTGCATCGTGTCTTTGCTGAAACACCAGCCATCGACGCTCCTCCTTGACCAGGTCTCTTCGATCCTGCAAATCGCGCTCAATAATGCCCATGGTATGCTCAGCATCAACGCGATTTGCCCACTCAATACACCTGGCTCGCGTATCCTGTACATGTTGGGCATACACAAAAATATCTTGTTCGACAAAATTGACGAGAGGGCCCTGATCAGCAAGATGTGCCGGTATCTGTGTGCCTTCTTCGACAAGCCCGCCATGTAGATCGCCAGTCCGCACGTTTTTGACATCCTTTGCGAAATACTGAAACTCGGGTGTCTTGGCATACAATTGGGCCGAGGCCGAACCATCGAATGAGTAGAGATGCACGCCACTCGACATATCGGTGAATACAACATGACTGCCATGCCTCGAGAACTGTGCGTCAATGATGGCATCTGGGAAATTTACACCTGTTTATCGCAAAAACACACACAACAGCTTTAGTATCCTGCAGCTTGGCTTGCAATCGTGCGTGCGATACAGCGGTAGCATGACCAGACTTACGGTGAATCTCAATGCCGTTGATAATATCCCAAAAGATGGCATTGCCGTCAATACCGATACTCAAGAGAATACGCTCGTCTACGGGGTGTGGAATCAGTCCAATGACTGTGTTCTGATGCGCGTGTAAGATGTGGCTGCACATCATAGTTCTCGAGTCAAATACCTAGACAGGGTTGTTGATTGCGCGCAGAGTATGTTACTATTGGTCACATTGATTGGATGTAGCCGCAGACTGTTGTAGCAAAGGACTTACACGAATAGAAAAGTCCTCGTATGCTGCAATAATGTTGGCATCGTCTGTGCTCCATGTTAAGGCAAGCAACTCGAGTGGCAGATTGGTCGGCAATGCAGCGATTCCTTGAGATCCCTGAGAAGCTGCTGTTGGCAATCTACCGACCCTTTCGGTGGGATCTGTGTATGCCATTGGCACTGCATACCACAGGATGACGGGACCACAAGTCAACACCAGATTCGAGTCATATACTGTACCATGGTATTCAATGAAGAGTGACTTACAAACATGGCTTTTCCATGATCCAGATTGAGACTCGACTTCATGGATTGCGATTTTGCCATCTTTGCTTCCAGACACAAGTCGGTCTCCGGCGTGAGAAAAGTTTGTGTCGATAATCTTGGCCTTGTGGGTATCAAGCTGTGCAATTTTCTGCGGGACTCCAGGCGTTGCATCCACAAGAGCAGCAGTCCATCGTTGCGGATTCTGTGACTGTGACTGTGCCGAAAGCGGTGTGGGTGGTATAGATGCTGAAGATGGCGTTGTGAGGGGTGTGATTTCGTTGATGAGCGACTTTGGAAGGAACGAGAATAGATTAATGATGCCGTCAGAACCACCTGTGGCAAACTTTGATCCCGTGCGATTGAACGTCGCCGATGTCACTGTGTCGCGAGAAATGCTGCCGCAATCAAGAAGAATAGGCTTTTGACAGAAAGCACAGCGTCAATCCGAAATTAGAATCGCCGGCTGTTTGTCGTCAAGCAAGCAAACAATCCTTACATTTGCATCAAATCGGTTGACGGAAGGGTCCCAAACATATAGTCGCGCCTTAGTGTCCATGCACGTCACAAGAAGACACTGATTATCTGCCTCTGGCGATGGTGAGAATGATATGGTAGTGATTTCTTTGCTCTGCAGTCATATGCATAAGCTTCAGCAACTTCCAGGTGCAAGTCTGGCATTTTCAATAGAGCGATGAAAGAGTACAGCAACTTACAACAGACAGATTTTGGAGGGGTGTGTAGGTTTCGAGATCCCAGATTCTGATGTACAGATCTGTTCCAGCTGTAGCAAGGATCTTGTTGGACTGATCAATAGCCATATCAACAACATTAACTCGATTCTATAGTATAGAGTTACGAGGCAGTTGAGCACTATGGTTATTGGACATGATCAGTGTCAAGGGATCACAATGAGCGAGGCAACTTGCCAGTGATGCAAGTTGTGATTGGTGGCCACGAATGGTCTCCATCAGCCACCCTGTGCGGACGTTCCAAATCTTTGAAAGAGTATCGTCGCCACCCTATACATGTGATTGCAGAGGATCAGCGAGATCATTTACAAACAAAATGCACAGCAGACGATTTTCAGACTAACAGTCAAAAGCTTTGTTCCAGTATGGTCAAACAGAACGGTATAGACTGGCGCAAAGTGCCCGCGTAGCGAAATAAGCTATAGGCAGGGGAAGACATGGCTTGTCAGAGATCAAGCGGGAGACAGTTATTCAAGAGAGCTGCCAAGAACTGATACCTTTGTGATGCGTGATGCAATCAGTTTAGTCGAAAGGCGCTTCACCGAGGGAGCAGCCTGTTTGCTGATGGTCACACGTCTGTTTTCGAGCACCAGGGCTGGAACATGGCATCAAAGTCTCTTGTCAAAAGGTCGACAACTTCTATCGAGTGAATCCTGAAACCAAACAGAAATGAGCGACGCTCCAACTCACCAGCATTTGAACTGACGGCGCTTGATCTCATTGACTCGAGGCGACTGGCGCTTCCTTGGTTGCTTGAAAGCAGCAAGTCATTGGCGCCAAGGCTGCTGCACAGGTCAGCAGGGAAGGGCAGCCGGGACTCGATCTGTTGCAGGGCAAGCTGGACAAGGCTGCTGAGTTCGGTAAGAGTTGTGGATTGCTGAGAATCGACTTGGCCAATCTAGATGACAACAGTACAGAAGTAAGCAAGATGCAGAGCATGCATATTGGGTTAGAATGCAGCTGCCTTTACTGTCATCGAATGAGTTCCATCAAGAGGAATCATTTTACCAGTTCAGTAAAGGGAACAGTGGAGGTGTTGCCGCGCCAGCCACGAAGCCTCAGCATATGATGAGCAATCGAGCTGTCATGGGGTGGTGCATCTAGTTCGCGACATAGAGCAGCGACCGTCGATCTGAGTCCGAGCTGAGAGAGAAGCCGTGCAACAAGCACAAGCGTTTCTTGATACGAGAAAAAAAATGATTTGGAGAAAAAAAAATCGGTTTTCAAAACGCCACTTTTTTCAGGCCAGGAATCCGCTGAGCGTTGCAACCACCAGCAACCGGCAAGCAAGCAACTGTCGCTGCTGCCGTCGTCGCAGCCGATAATGGATAGCACAGCGGCAACTGGACAGACAAGGAGCAGCCAGCAGACAGCAGCCAGCAGCCAGCAGCGGGAGCAAAGGCTGCAGCGAAAGCAGCCTTGGCTGACAGCAGGGGGAAGGGGAGGGGGAATATGGGCGAGATTGCAGATAATGGATAATGGAAAGCGGCTGCTGTTTGGGACCAGTGACCAGGGGCATCCGACCAGCTTGCATGGGCAGCCACGAGACAAACAAAGGAGGCGGAGTGTGGCGCAGCCAGAGAAGGAGAGAGAGAGAAACAAAGAGAGAAGGAGAGAGTTCGTACCAGCCGCCAGCGCACGCTCGTCCATAGCAGGGAATTGCGCTTGAGCTTCTGCCTGAGCTTCTGCTTCAGCTTCCGGTTGAGTGTGATGCGAGTTTGGCAGAGTCGCAAACTCTCGCCCAACCATCAACCCCACCCACCAACCCAACACCGCAATCAAACCCATCAGACCAATCACCTTGTTATTCTTCACGGGCATTCGCAATCTCAACAACGCTGCCTCCTTATCCCTGGCCTTATCAAACAACAACCCTCGTCTTCTAATTCGTCGGCCTTGCACGCGTTTGTTGCTGTGCTGTCCAATGCCATATCAACTTTCACCCTACTGTCCCTCTGTACTCTCCCCACTCCCTACCGCCTATGCGATCCCCCTCGGCTGGCCCTTCCGGCCCATCAGCGCCTCATGCACCGGGGGGCTTCCGCTGCACCCCGCAACCACCCACGTGGCACGCCGGTCCCGCTGGTGCCGCAACACCGGATCAACATTCTCCAATCACAGCTGCAAAAACTGATCCGCAGTCCTCAGGACACCAAACTGTTCAGTTCAGAAAACCCGACTCTTCTCAATCCTGATTGCTGGCGACTTGCTGTGGCACAGACTCGGCAACATGGCGGGGATGAAAACCATTATCTTGCTGGCATTCCTGCTCGCAAGCGGCATCCTGTCTGTTATCCTCTCTTGCGCTCTTGGAAAGTGAGCAGCGGCTTCCTTGCACAAACTAGAACCACCAAGCACTGGAATACCAGGGTCATCAACACACTCGCCAACAATGCTGACAATCACGTCGTCGCCTGTCTCCTTGCATCCTTGCATCCGCTGCAGCAACTGGCTACCTCTGATCAGCGTCTTTACGTTCATACTTGCGCCGCTGCCAAATATCATATGCAGGCGGGCTGCTGGCTCGCGAGATTTTATGTCGTCAGACGACAACAAGTGAGAACGCCTGCTAACTGCATCCAATCAGTTCCCAAACGATGTATCATGATATCCATATATACTCATCCACCGGCGCTCTGCGGTCATCTATTCTATTGCAAACAAACTATACATCACAGAGGCGTACTGGATGCAGGCTACTTCATCACAAGCTTCATGATTGTTTCGGGTATCGGTGAGCGACAGCAGCCAATCGCTTGCTCAAAAAGCTTGTTTATGTTAAGCCTGCAACATGATCCTGATATCCTGCTTCTCTGGTTCTGGCAGCACTTCCTGTCGTACTCAATCACTCGGCAGTCATCACCGATGTTGCCCTGATTCTATCCTTGTGCGGAGGCATCCTCATCTACATCACCATGATTGGATATCTGCACTACTTTGTCGAACAAGACCACGACAGATTCTTGTGATATTTCTATAGCTGAGATCAAACCAATGCAGCAGTTTCTGCGATTGTGATGTAGTTGTACTTTACTGTCATTTGAGCTTTGCGCTGGTTTGAATAAGCAGCAAAGAGATACTGGCGCCTGTATTTCAATAGTTGGGTGCATCTCATTCATATCGAGAGCTTCAGCACATACTGCTCAATGTGGTCGCAGGCCCACTGCATGATCTCGACTGTTTGCGACGTTGAAAGATCCTGTGCAATGCTGTACTGCTGCTTTCGCATCGTGTTGAACAGCTGCTCCGTCGGTACAACATATATCAAGCGGAAATACACTTCGTTCGACCGTCCGCCTTGACCAGGCTGTGTGCTGCTTGGAGACATGGTGGCTGTGCTTGCAATCGTCGGCTCAAAGTTTCCAGGTGTACTAGATACTGGCGACTTGCCTCTGTTTCGCATCTGATACATCTCATACAATCGATCTACGCGCACTGTCCGTCCACTACTGCTCATACAGATACAAAACAGCAGATCTGGTGAATGGATTGCATCCACTGGCGAAAAGTGGGCAACCTTGGGAATGCTGTAGTTGAGTGGAGATGTGCCCAGTTGATCGACGTTATCAAACAAAACACGCTCAAGCTCGGGAAGATGGAGTCGTCCACTATCGCGATCGAGCCAGACACTCGATTCTTTGAATACATTGCCACTGCCACTGCCACTGCCACTACCGCTGCCACTGTTGCTGTGACTGCCGGGGTTTGCCTTGTTTGAAAAGAATTCCATATTGAGGCGTGGCCGCTGTATCGGCGGACGAGTCGGTGATGAGAAACGCATCATTCCTGTCGGCAAAGTCGCTGTCTGTGATGTTGATGACGATGATGACGCTGCTGCTGCTGCTGCTGCTACTAGTGGTGGCTGCGATGGACCCGACTGCGATTGGTTCGAGTTTACCATAGACTGACCACCAGATGACAGTCTTGGTGAAAACAGGTGATTGACTGGGGTTTGGGCAGCCGAGACAGACATGCGCATCGATGCGCTGTGGTCGGACCCCCAGGCAGATGCCGAATGCATATCCGTGCGAGATCGCTGGAGAGACGTTCTACTTCCGCCACCCATACCATAGTCTAGTCGTACCTGCGACCCAATGGGTCTGGGCAATCCCGTAATGCTTTGTCCCAACCGAGAGTTTTCAGATAGTGGCATCAGAGAGAGTCTTCGAACAAGCCCACTAGTACTTGTCATATTTGGTTCTAGCGCTGCTGAATACGAGGCTGCCTTGAAATGCCCTGTTGAGCTTGCAAGAGGATGTGCCGATCGTGGTTCGAACGCGTCAGAATCCCCTGCCAGGTCGTCTGTAATCAGCCGAATCACAACGCCACTGCTGACACTGCTGGCACTGAGTGGTGGGGCGACTGGCGACTCGGTTAAAGAGCCCTCCAGCAACCTTACAGAGAAATCGCCGCCAGCGAGGAACGTATTGTGCATGTGACCCAGGAACAGCATTCTCCGAATATGACGCAAATGTGGATACGCTTTGTCGATCAAGCCAGCCGTCTCATCAAATCTCCAAATAGGACTCATGGATGCCTCCAAATGCGTTTCAAGTGCACGCTGCTGCGCCAGTTTTTTCGCTAGCTGCATTGCAATACCAATCGAAGCCAAGCGGTACGCTCGTGTGACATAGTCCTGAGACTCAACACCAGCGTGCACAGTAAGATACTCTAAAATATGCCACTCATTGACCTGTCGAATGCTGCCCGTATGGATATTGAGACCCACAACATATTCAAGCCACTGAATAACGCGAATACGATCTAGTGTGGCTTCATAGAGTCGATGTGTGTCGCCTGACCGTGCACCTGCCAGCACGAGCATTGGACTGCACCCGAATTTAAACACCATTTCGGTAAAGAACTCGTATGGAATGTTTTCTGCATACCGGCAATGATATCCATAGTAGAGCCGCTCGAGTTCATAAAAGTCCCACGCTGGCAGTGTCAAGATGGTGAACCCTGGAACGCGCTGCAGATGGGGTGGGATAAAGTCGGACGATGTCAGATGCAGAGTTTTGCGGATATTGATTTGGTTTGATGTGCCGACGGTGGGTGACGGGATTGTAAGCGGTGGTAAGTCGCCATCTGAAATGTACCAGACGTGCGGATGGTAGAATGCAGGATGTGACGACCTTCGAGACCACCCAGTTGTGACTGTGCCATCTGCTACTGAGAAAATGATCAGTTCGTTGCGAGTGTGCGAATCCCATATGATCACAGGCTTGTGCATGTTGGCAAATGCCATCTTGTCCAAGCTCTCATTGACAGAACGGCTAAGATCGTTGCTGCTGGTGCCGCTGGGATCAGTTCGTCCAGTATAACTGTCTCCGAGTCCATTCTGTGCCGGTGACATCCAAAAATGCGAACCACCTTCAGATGTTGACTTGAACAAGCCTTCTTCGTGGCTCTCGCTTTCTCCCAATGGTATAGGTCGCGATGCAAATGTGTCAGGATTGCGTAGCGAGTCCATATCAGGTAGATTCTCATTCAGCATCGACAGTTCTTCGCCAGGTAGTTGAATGACTTCGGTTGCAATCAGATACAACATCCAGAGTCCAAAAAACGTCTTGCCCATGCCAGGCGTGCCTGTGATCACCATGCCTCGCTGCCAATGAAGGCTCTGCTCAATACCAAGCGCGATTTCCTTGAAGCAGTGCCGAACAAAGAGTGATGAGCCAAGAGATGGATCGCCAAGGAAATATACGCCAGGTGGGAGCGTCAGCATATCATCTTCGAGTCGTGCATTGCGAAGCTGTATCCAGAACTTGTAAAGCTCGGCATCTGGTGGGTTGTTTTCTTGGATACGGCCCAGACCTGCAAAGAATATGTTCATTGCAAATGCATTAGTTCCGGCTGGATCATAGTCTATCTCGAAAAACAAGATTCGCAGAGATCGAATGCATTCAGATACCAGTGGTCGAGCCAAAGTTGCGTGCAAGAGATGACTCGTCAACTAGCACTTCAAAAGCATCTTCTCGGCAGTTTAGCATTGGGATAATGGACGGAAACGATGTTGGCGTAAATAGCATCGCGTGAGGGTTCATGTGTTCGTCTGTACTACATAGACTCGGAGCTATGCATGCAAAGACCTCTCCAATCGTACGTCCTTCGTGATACCGCGAGTTGGGCAGCACAATCGCAGTTTGAGGTGGCCAAGCTGCCGCAGTTTGTGGATTTGGCCCACTTGCTGACAAACGGTGCTTGAAACCAATATCGTCTGGCGATCCTAACATTGCGATTGCCGATGCTCTGCGCGATGCAGAATGTGCGGATTCAGCAGATACTGATCTTCTGTGGGTGTCGCCTGCAGTTGATGGGATCTGCAGTTTGGCAGACGTAAAGCCAGTACTGGTTTGCGGGTATCCTTGCCCAAGAGATCCCGCCATAGTATTTCGGCGCGATTGGATCACGTTTGAACCAGAGCTTGCAGATCGTTCTTGTGAATGATACTGATATGCACCCTGTGATTTTGGTTGTTGTCGCTGCTGCTGCTGTTGTTGTTGTTGTTGCTGTTGGTTTGGATTGGCAGCTGACTGGTATATCTGTTGGTATTGCATCTCTTGTGCATCGCGACGTGTCGAATCATAAGCAATCACGCCAGGTCTCCACGACAGCGGGATTCTCACTCTCAGCTGTGTGGCATCGACAAACTTGAGCTGATTACGAAACGCAGACTGGATTTTTGTCAGCAACGTTGCGATTGTGTCGGTTGGCGCAACATCAATAGCATCCGCACGACCAGTAAGATCGATCCACAGAAGCTTGCGTTTTGAGCGATGAGAGTTGTCGAGCAGTGCGAGAGACTCATTGTCATGCTGTGGTGCAGCATGCACCAGCTCTTCTATTGCTATTTGTTTGGCGGTGCGAGGCGTCTCGGGCGAGATTGTTTGGATAGGACGCGATGCTGCTTGTGCTGTTGTGGGAGCACTTGACGTGCGAGGGCCTTTGTTACGCGAGAACGTATCTGCAAACATCCGCAGTGCCATCTTTGGAGACTTGTATGCTATTTGGCTGCGTGTAGATGCACAGTTACTTATTTAGGACCGTTTGGACAGTGAACGACGAGTGTGTGATTGCAATAATCTGAATGGTCTGAGTGATCTTGGTCAAGATGGAATGCATCCAAAAGACTATCTAATTTGAATCAATCGTCGGTGCTGATTTGTCAAAGATACTGGCTGGTGCGCAGTCGCAGTGGCTATCTCAAGCAACTAAAGGCTCATTGATCAGAACCGCATTTATTCTTCATCATCGTCGTCGTCTAATCCCGTGCCGCGGTTATTGTTCACAAAGAGATCGTCATCGTTATCATCATCAGAGCTAGCCTCTTCCTCATCATCATCGCTTTTTTGTTCAGTATCCGCGGATAATACAGACTCGTCAAACACAGATGGCCTAGAACAGTATTTTACATTCGCCATCAAACATATTAGCCATTTGATATGCACTATAGGAATTGAGAGCGACTTTGCATGGTATAGACTGACGCAGGCGATGAATCGAGGGAATTCTTACCACAGTCCGCTTGATTTCAGGTGCTTGATGTTGTTGGGAAACAAGACATGCGATATTTCACCCTTGATCTTGGTCTTGCTATCCGGAACAGGCTGGAAGATCACAAAGCTGCCTGTTGCATCCAACAATCCCAGTCGGCCAAGAAAGGCGATCAGCAACAACGATCCACGGACAAAAGAATCTGGCACATTGCAAGTATCTCGTGGTGCAGACCTTTCTTGACCCAGATGAGCTTCTGGAACTTTGTTGGCAGTAGAACGATTGTCTGCAGCGTTCCAGGGATTTCTGGGAATGGCTGTGCGTCCAGCGCTTCAACCATGGCGACTGTGGGTGTTCCGGCTGCTGCTGCTGCTGCTGCTGCTGTAGTT
>JH393144.1:0-13200 GCA_000235945.1 Homolaphlyctis polyrhiza JEL 142
GTGTGTGTGTGTGTAGTTGTGTGTGTGTGTGTGTGTGTGTGTGCGAGTAAGCAAGCTTTTGTAAGTTCAGTGACGAGATGCTCCCCACGCAGTAGTGTCCGAGGTTGCTGCCAATTCATCCTTGACAGCAGCAGGAATCGCAAATCTAATTTTGGGTTGTTTGGGAAGCGGTGCATGACGTTGTGGAGATGCTGGGAAAGAAGGGTTTGGTGTTGGAATACTTTGGCTTTGGGATAGCGAATCTGATCCGGCGTCGTCATCATCGTCATCATCATCGCCGCCATTGTTGTTTGCTAGATGCGATGCATGGATGCCGTTTCCACCCATGAGGTTGGAGACAGAGTAGAAGTCGCCGGCGTGTGCCGAGTGATGCATGTAGGATCCATCGTCCCGTTGAAACTGGCCGGCAATGCTGTCGCCGCTGCCGTTGCTGGCAGTCGAATACATGCCAAAGCTGCCGCCAGCAGAGATGCCATATGAACTGAGACTGCTGCCTGCGCCGCCAAAGTCCATTGGCGTGATGGCATTGTTGATCAGGGTACCGTCGGCAGTTTTGCAACTTCCCTTTATCAGATGGTACTTGAGACCGTTGCGGTTTTTGTACACTTTGGTGCACTCGGGTCTTGGACATTTAAACAGCTTAGGGTCGCGTAACCGCTGTCGTGAGCGCTTGCGGCGATCACCACGGCCATCATCGTCGCCGTCGTCATCGTCATCCAGGTCATCGTCAGCACCAAGCTGGTCTAGAGAAGAGCCAAGCGAGCCAGAGGCAAGTGCAATGGGTTCTTGACGTCGTGATCGCTTTGGTAGGTGCAATGAAGGCCGATCAGGCGCTCCTGCTGCCGGCATAAGCGCAGTAGGGGAAGCCAAATGGCCCGCCAACAGGAGCAGGAAACCCATACCCCAGAGAATACGCAGCAGCAGCAGCCGCCGCCGCAGCCGCCGCGGCAGTCGCTTGTGGATCTAAAGCAGGAAGTGAGTTTGCCAGATCGACTCCCGAGAGAGCCATTGCACTCAGAAACGCGTCAGAACCGGGAGCAAGCGGCAATGGACCTGCGCTGCCGATACTGCTGGAGCTAGAGCTGGAGCTGGAGCCGCCAAAGTGGGTCATGGCACCCATGGCACCGATGCCACCGATCCACCATACCACCATACCACCAATACCACCAATACCAGGGATGCCTTGGAAAGGCACGGCGACACTGCCACCGACTGCAGATGGCAGCAGATGGCTTGAGGCAGCAGATGCCGATGGCGATGCAGATGGCGGTCTGGCGATTGAAGAGGCATGATCCAGTTGCGGCGACTGAGCCCTTGCAGAAGACGAGTTTGACTGGTTGAAGACGGCAAGTGCGGCAGCCACCGCTATGGCTGATGGGTCGAAAGCCGCTCCAGACGAATCCTGTGCCGAATCAGGGGGAGCACCTGCGGCTGTTTGGGCATGCGCAAGTTCGTGGGTCTGCCCCGAATAGGAGCCCTGAACGGCAGCCGACGACTGGTGTGCGTAACGGCCATCCTCGCCCTCGTCATTGTCGCCATCTGCGAAGCGGTCGAATGCCCCTATCCCAGCTGCTGTGTCAACGCCGTTATTAGCAGCAAAGCCACCGATGCCACCAATGTTGCCAATCCCGCCAATACTCCCGACGCCGCTGATCCGACTGTCAAAACCAGCTATTGCGCCGACTCTATTGGCTGTAAAGCTCTGGCCATTGTTGGTAGCAAAGTTGCTCGAAAGCATGTATTGCTGCTGTTGCTGTTGCTGCTGTGAACGGTGTGGATGTTGCTGTTGCTGCTGGGAGGGATTTGACAGCAGCGGTGACGGCAGCCGGTCATCGAGCGAAATCCTCTGTGACATTATGGGTGTTTGATACCAGTGCTATCACTCTATGTGTATTGTGTGCGTGCTGTGGCAGTAGCTGTGGCTGTGGCTCTGGTTGTGCTGGCTGCTGCTTCGTATGTAATTATATTGAGCAGGCTGCTTCTGCTGGTTTGTTACGGCTTCTGTTTGTTGTTTGTTGCTGGCAAGCGGGTTTTCAGCTGCGGCGGCAAAGAGGCAGTACAGGGAATATGGCCAGACTGAGGGTCGTTGACGAATGTCGATGATTCAGCAAAGCCGGTCGATGGAAGAATAGGGTGCTGGGTGCTGGGTGATGCGAAGCGAAGCGAGTTGCCGAGTGCGTGGGCTGTGCTGACTGAACTGGCTGGTTTGCTGACAGACTTGCGAGTGATCTCTCCGAAAAACCTCGACAGCAAAGCGCTGCCATCTGCCATCTGCCATCTCGCACAACAGCCCCTCTGCCCCCCAAAAAGCCACAAAGAATCAAGAATCAACTCATCCATGCTGTGGTTTAATAGGCTCTGTATTGTTGCTCATCGTATTCCGCCTATACCGGCCACCACCACAGCTGGCTGTTCCGATCAGGACCAAGATCCAAAAAAACTTGTTGGTATATCAAGCAAACACTTGGTCAAACTGCGACTCAAACTTCTCGAGCACGCTCTCAAGCGTTGCGACCATGCCTGATACACTGCTGCATGGTATTTGGAGTCCTGCTAGTAATGCACTCATCTTGGGATCGTTCATCGCATCCATATCATCATCATCATCATCGTCGGTGGCACCAACATTGGCATCGGTGGCAGCATCCATATCCACATCAGCAAGCTTGTCGTAGCGTGTGCCGATAAGGTTAGCGCTGTTTTCAACGCTATCCATTGCTACATCTGCAGAATCCTCGAGTTTTGTTGCATTATTGTTGTGAGAGTCCGCAGTATCAGTGATCAAGGGAAGATGCAAGGGCTCTAGCAGTTGGTGTGGTAAGTTGGTCTGGTGAGCCTGCTCGTCAATCTGCATGTCAGCATCAGCCTTAGTAGGCACAGTGAGGTTCTCATCAGCAGGTTCAACACCATTTGGTTGCTGTTCTTGTTCTTGTTGATCTGGATCTGGATCTTGTCCGTTTAGTGCCTGTTGTTGTTGTTGTTGCTGCTGCTTGTCACTGGTAGCTTGGGCGAGAGCAAACAGTCGCGCAATCTCTCTTGCACTTGGATGGGGTCGTTGTGGTTCAAAAACGCTGGCTGCGACGGCAATGTCCATGGAAGCATCGATCGTATCGCGTATGCGATTGAGGTTGTCACGCATCTGTCGTAGACGGTGGCCAATGTCCTCGAGAGCTATGCCGCTTGCTACATGGCGCGGCATTGCAGGTGGCGATGGCGGAGGCTTCAAAGGCATCAATGGAGGCGATCGTGCTCGCGTGCCCTCTGTAATACGCAAGCTTGCATCGCCAAGTGCTGGCGATCCAACACCGTGTCCATTCGAGTCCAGCAAAGAGACATTCGTTCCGTCTAAGCCATCATGGTGCGTTCCTGCCGCCGCAGCAGCCTCGGCAGCTAAACGCTCCTGGCGTTCCCTCGCCTTCCAGTTGCGGCCACGGCCAGTCGTCGCGCCAGCCTTCTTCTTGGTTACTGGTGCACTTATCCATTCATCGTCGGTGCCAGCACCGCGATTGCTACCCGCCAGCATGTTGTCGCTTAGTTCAGCTTGCGCGAGTGCAGGTGATTGGCCAGATGGTATTGACGGGGCAAGGTCTTCTTGTGTAGCAGATCTCCGACCTCCACGAGCACGCCGCATATTTGCTCCACGGCCCTTGGGCTTTCCTTTGACAGGCGTCAGTGATTCCCCAGTGACAGATCCAACACCGTTATCATCGCCGTCACTAAGCTTGCCGTATGCTGGATCTGCATTTTCGTCATCTGCTGCATCAGCGTCCGATGCAGGTGGCGGCGGGACATTAGTCTCTACTGCAGGAATCGCAACAAATTACTATCAGTAAGATGATGGATTGTAGATCAAGTACATAAGCACGAATGACTGACCTGTTGGCTCCGGTTTGCCATCGACGACTATTGAAATGGCTACTGAGGGTTGCTGCGAGATCTGATTAGCATCTGAGTATGAAGGCTGCTGGTTCTGCTGCCTGTTTTTGGGCTTTGGCTTTCGTTTGAGTTTTGTATTCTTTTGATCGACATCGTCGCCAGCAGTTGTTGTTGGTGTCGAGGTGATACTGCTGCTGCTCGTCTCGAGTTTGACAGCAGATGGTTTGTGACCGGCTGTTTGTGTGTCGCCAGCCAGCTTGCTAGTGTCGCGATCAACTTGATTGCCATCGTAGGCATGAGTGCTATTAACATCTACAGCTCTGTCACGAGCGCCTTGCTTTGCCGAAGGACGTTTTCGCTGAGGTTTGCTTATTGAGCCTGGGGCTTGATTGTAAGACTGCTGATGTGGCGATCCAGAAGCAACGGCGCTTGCCTCCAATCCAGTGCCATTTTCGACTTCGGTTTCAGCTTCGATTTCAGCCTCATTGGCAGAGGCTTCGTCTAGATCTGCAGCATCTGGGTCTTCAGCATCTTCTGCGCCATCAACAGAGCCATCGCCTGCCATGAGCAGGATCTTCTCCTGAACCCACTGTTCGGCAATGATGCTGTTCATGGTCTTGCGCTTCTTGCCAGAAAGCTTCGATTCGACCGCAGGCACGGTAAACTTGTGAGGCTTGCGCTTGAGTTTGTTGTCCGTTGGCTGAGGAGATGGAGTTAAGCTCTGGTCATTCTCAGGATCCGCACGATCCGCTTGCAGCTGTGATGCTGTAGATTGAACAGGGGCCAAAGACTGAGAGACCGATTGCGGTTGTTGCTGTTGCTGTTGCTGTTGCGACTGGAGAAGATCTTGCGAGATCGATTGCTGCTGTTGTTGCTGCTGCTGCTGCTGTTGTTGCTGTTGCTGCGGCTGCGGCTGCGATGCGGTGGTGGACTTTCTTGACCTAGCATTGGATGAATTGGAGGATGATGGCGCTGCCAATGGTGTTGCTGCAGCGGCAGCCTTTGCAGATACGCCTGTGGTTAGAGTGATTGAAGCTGCCGTAGCAGCGAGGATCTGCTTTGGTTTGTCGGATGCGGGTGTTGAGGCTGAAGTTGACGAGGACGCTGATGACTGCAGCGAGAGCGAGCCAGATGCTGCATGTGGACTGATGCGTGCGGTCAGGCCAACCCAAGCCAGATAGACAGACCCAGGGCATGTGATTGGCAAACGTAAGTAGCAAGAAGGGGATGCGAAGAAAGAAGAGTTAGCACAGAAGCACAGCAACACAGCAACGGGAGATTGGTGCACCAGCAACAGCAGAGGCGGCGATGGTCAATGATATATCGTGGACTCACGTCGCAGGAACATTGCGGGATTGTTGTTGTTGTTGTTGTTGCTGCTGCTGCTGCTGCTGCTGCTGCTGGATCTGCTGCATCAGGAACGGATGGTCCCATGGGCGGCACAGCTCGCAAAAGTATTTCTTGGGAAGCCGCCGTTCCGACAGCTCCATGCAGTCGCAGTGCTGCCACACACCACACTCGTCGCACTGCACCATCATGCCGACCGGCGCTGCAGCATCGCACAATCGTCATCGTCAGTCAGTCGTCGAATCAATCAGCCAGTTGTATGGCTGTTCTGCTTCTTGGGAAACATGCTTGCGAGCAACCACTGCCTGTCTGCCTGTCTGCATGTCTGCCACAGCAAGCACGGCAGACCACACAACAAAGCATGCTTTGGTCGATTCGCTAGACCCAAGCTTGCCGAGCTTGCCGAGCTGCCACATCGATATACAAAGCTGCACCAAATCATACGATGCTGCCTGATGGAGCACAGCGCAGTATGACAGCGTATGATCCCAGGTAGCGCCGAGCATGCTCACCTGTATCGCCGCAGACGCAGCGAGTGACTTCTTGATCGCCTTCGTTGCCATTTCCATCGTCATTCACGGACACATTGCCGCCTGCATCCTGCTGCTGCTGCTGCTGCTGCTGCTTCTTGGCTGCTCGAGATCCTTTCTTCTTTGGCGGCATTATTCCAGAGGCCCTTTATGAAAGGCTGTATCGTTGGTTTGCTGCTTCCTGTTTGTGGTGCTTCCTGCTTCCTGTTTGTGCTGCTTTGGGTGCCAGTGGCTGTTGTCAAAAGCTCGTTTGGGATTTACAGTTGTTGGTTGACCAATCAAAATGCAAGATTTTTTCTCGATCGCAACTTACGAAGAGACCGCAGCATATCTGCGCGAGCGGCTTCCTCAGGACCTTAAAACCGTCAGCGTCGGAGTCGTCTGCGGCAGCGGCCTTGGTGGCCTTGTCAAGACCCTGGACTCGCCTGTCGAGTTTGACTATCATGTGAGTACTGTGCACCCGTATATCGATCGCTGCAAACGTTTGATGCATCGACCCTTTCCTGCTCGTTAGACTGGAGCTGACGCTACGGCTGAAGGACATCCCTCACTTTGCTCAAAGCACAGGTGGGTTCTAGAGCTGCCTGTTATCCGCTTTATCGATTGTCTGGCTTCACTGTCACTTGTATTCGTGCTTGTCAGCAGTGTCTGGGACTATGGGTCTTGCGTTGATAAGCTGACTGAATGACACCTATCAAGTCCCTGGCCATGCTGGAAAGCTGGTCTTTGGGTATCTTTCTGGAAAGCCGACTGTCTGCATGGTTGGCCGCTTCCATGCATATGAAGGTTTGTGTTGAGAGTGCCATATATACGAGCTGCCTGTCTGCCTGCTTTGCAGCTTCCGCTCTTTGGCGATCTTGTGGGGGGCGCAGCTTGGTTTCTGATCTCTCTCCTCTCTCCTGTTTCCTGTTTCCTGTTTCCTGTTTCCTCTCTCCTGTTTCCTTGATCACGGCATCAACCAACACTATGTGTTTTGGTCTTGCTTTGTTCTGATTCGCTTGCTTTAATCCTATATGCACTGCTATGCACTCAAGGCCACTCGCTGCAGCGCACCGTGTATCCCATCCGTGTTATGAAGCTGCTTGGTGTCTCAACCCTGATTGTCACAAACGCTGCTGGTGGTCTCAACCCAACATTCAACGTGGGCGACATCATGCTGATTGCCGACCATGTCAGCATGGCTGGCTTTGGCGGCTTCAATGCTTTGATTGGCCCCAACATTGAGCAGTTTGGCGTGCGCTTCCCTCCTGTCAGCGATGCATATGACTTTGATCTGCGGGTCACTGCTGTCAAGGCTGCCCATGCCTCGGGCATCCCTGCGAACATCCTTCGTGAAGGCACATACACCTTTGTGGCCGGCCCAAGCTTCGAAACACGCGCCGAGGCTCGTTATCTGCGCGATGCAGCCAAGGCCGACTGTGTTGGCATGTCCACTGTACCCGAGGTCATTGCTGCACGCCATGCTGGAATCCGCGTGCTTGGCATCAGTCTGATCACCAACAAAGTGTCTGTTGGAAAGGGACGCAGCGCTATCGCCGCTGGCTCGATCGAGCTTGGCCTCACACCTGCTGAAACGCAGCATGATAATGTCCACGATGACGAGCTGCAAGTAGCCTCGCATCACGAGGTTCTTGAGACAAGTGCAGCTCGTGCCGTCGACATGCAGCGGCTTGTCAAGAAGATTGTTGAGATCATGCCCTCTCCTCGCGTATGAGGAACCCTTCTGCCTGCTGGGTATGTGCCTTTTACTCCAACAAACAAGGA
Organism: Homolaphlyctis polyrhiza JEL 142; assembly: GCA_000235945.1. NCBI lineage: Eukaryota > Fungi > Chytridiomycota > Chytridiomycetes > Rhizophydiales > Homolaphlyctis > Homolaphlyctis polyrhiza. Next base: position 7,518 of record JH393144.1, read on the forward strand.
ACTCGAAAATGAAGTCTGCCAATCTGAACCTGACACATTCTGTCTTTGTCTCTCTCTCTCTATATATATACATCTACAGTTGTGAGTTTCTGTGAGTGACAGGACAGATTGACAGCAACTTGACCAGTGAAAAGTCAAAACAATACACACGCACGCACGCACGCGTGCCAGACATCGCAGCTTCACCAATCCAATCAGCTGCGCACACGGCCGACTATGAGCGACCAGCGTGCGCAAGCCTCGGGAGCATCTCCTCTGGCTCCCTTTCCGGGATCAGCAGCATCAGCGGCAGTGGCAGCAGCAGCAACGGCACCAGCAGCCACTGGTTTGCAAAACGATCGAGCTGTTTGTCCGCGATGCTCTAAACAAGTGTGAGTCTAGCAACCGAGCAACAAGATCCATGCAATATGCCGTGAAGCAACTCTAGCGGCTGACCCAGCTGGCTCTGACTGAAAACAATATCGACTCTACATCTGCCTGAATCCGACCGGCGGCCAAACCGCCGTCTATAACACTGCGTGCACATACCGCAACACAACCAACAACTCCGAACAACCGCCATTGATGATTCGCAACAATCGTCAACAAACCATCTGGATGTTTTACACACGCGGATCATGCGACTATCACATGCCTTTCTTGATGAAAGATATGCTATGGAGGCCATTACTGCGGAGGGCAGAACGTTTCATCGCAACGTGAGTCAGCAGCTTGCTTAACTGGCCCATAATGCCATTCTACCACACATAGCAGTCCTTTTGAGATCGCTGACTACTCAAATCTTGCCATCCAATCAATCGTGATACCAAAACCATTGCATTTGAAACCTCTAATGCATTGCCGAATCCCTGACGATTGTATCCCGCCACAGTGTTTCAAATGCAGTGCATGCAACCGAACACTCTCGCCGCAACATTACACGTCGCTGCATGCAAACTTTTATTGCAATAATCATGTGCCAAAAGACACGCCTTCAAGCACCGGACAGCCGGAGCGTTCTCGCCAACAGCGCCAGCAATCTGTTCCTGAAATCCCAGTCCCACATTCAGGGAATGCAAAAGAACCAGCTTCACCAGCAAGCCCTGCTCCTGTAGGTCGAGAAAGGCGATCCAACAGCATCACAAAGGCAATAGCAAAGATTCGAAAATCATGGTCTCGTGGCATCAACCAGGCGGCAGACGGCGACGATGCGACCACTGATCCTCCTGGAGCACCATCGACATCTGCGACTGCTACCAGTCCACATGATCGCACAGGATCACAAGCACATGCATCTGATCAATCAAACGAAACCGGGACTTCGGCAGCGCCAACGCTGCATGATCGCGATGGATCCAGTGACTGGCGGCAGCAGTATCTTCCAACAACTTCTGGATCACTCTTCAGTCGATTTCATCACCATCGTGCCAGTCGCGATGCAGATATGAACGCACATGTATTGCCACAGCCTGGGTCGCTTGTGGGTGATGGCCCCAGCTCGTCAGATGAGGGCCAGCTCAATCGATCTGTGTCCATGTCAAGTCCCGAACTCAACAGCGCAGATTCTAAACGTTCTCCAACACACTCGCCCACTCCATCGCATGGCTCTGTACGCATGCATGGCATTTGGCCATCAGGATCAAGATCGCGAATATCTGCCATATTCCTGAATAATGGCAGGCAGGTTGAAGCATCTCCGCCTCCAGTCAACCTTCGCATTGGTAGTCAGGACACAATCTATAGATCTGAGGGTGCCTCTGCCGTGCTCATGTCACCCACAACAGCAGCGTCGACCTCATCCCTTCACCAACAACAACAACAGCAGCAGCAGTCCTATGCACCGGTAATCCACACAGTATCACCATCAAGCACTGTTCGAGGACCCTCTTCTTCGACACAGCGATCCAAACAGCGCCTGAACATTATGCGTAAGCTACAACCTGACTACATATTGGTGGCATCCCTTCAGTTATCTTGTGATTACCGCATTCTAATCTCTGTATTGCTGGGTTGGAATGGCTCACGGACAACTATCTGCATTTGGCGTGGTGACGATGGTGAAACGTATTGGTGCACATACTATCGACATAACGACGACAAACAAAATCAGCGCCACGACCTGTCACCATGGTTGTACCACCCACACCGCCGCAGGATCCCGCACCTTCAAAACAGTCACATTCAGGCTCAAAGCCTATGGAATCGCGTAATAGCGAAACAGGCGGAAGGAAACGCGCCAGCACGACAGGATCGATTGACAGCACAAGAAAATCGCAAGATCTCGGTGCAAGTCAATCGCAAGATGATCTGATTCGCAATGAGACTGCTGATGCTGGTGGTGCAGCTCGGCTAGGTGAAGCAGGAAGTCGGAATGGAAGTAAAGAGGGTCTATCGCGAGGTGATGCAGAAGGATATAGCGTCAAAGCAACGGGAGTTCGCCATACACGCGGGATGCTCGGGACAGTTCGATGGGGAAGCAGTGGCAACGTGCCGCCATCTGGAGTTGGCAGTGGCGGCGGCAGTTTTAACAAGGTGGCAAGTAATATTCAGAACTTTGAGAACAAGGCAAAGGAGTTGGGAGAACAGCCTATTCCACCCCCGAGACCACCTCCCCGATCGCATACGACCAAAGCGAGGTTTACCATGGCATCACCACTGAGTTTGGAACAGGTGTCTGCTGCAGGTGCCGGAGGAGGTGGAAGTGGAAGTGTTGACGGCAGTGGAGGCGTGTCTGCAGCCAGTCTGGCTGGTGGTCAGTCAGTGTCACAGATTGCAACAAAGGTGGACCAGGAACTGAGGTGAGCAACATTGATGGTTTGTGTGTGCACGCGTATGTCTGTGTGCCAAGTCTGTCGGGAAAGTGAAACTGACGATGATTGCGACAGATCCGGGGCAATGCCAGATAGTCCAGGCGGATACAGTTCATTTGGAGCGATGGTTGAAACCAAGCAAGGCCTAGATGATGCGAATCCAGGAAGTGAGTGTACATCCAGACTGGACCATTAGGCTTGCCATGAGCATGCAACCTGCATCTATTTATTCTATAGCACTCACACCGACCCTGTCGCGACACACAAATCTACTAAACAACCAAACAGAGATCCAGCAGCTCATGGATCTCCAAGCAAAAATCAAATCGTCGACACGAGACACTCTGCAATGTTGCGACCATCTAAAGTCTATTCCGCTTGAACAGCGCAAAACAAGTCTCGCAGAGTTTCTATCAATGTTCAGAATCTTGCGTGAGAACTTGCGAAAGTTTATTGAACTGACCAATTCGGTTGTCACGGTCGTTGATCTGCGGCGAGGTGGTATTGAGTTGATGAAATTCGAGAAAGAGTTGACGTGGGAGTTTACGACGAGTACGATCAAGAGTTATGATGATTTCAAGCATCTGGTGAGACTAGTATTTCTAATCGCTCTTGTTTTGATAAGAAATCCTGCAGCAGGAATTTCTTGTATTCTTAGGCTTTAGCACTGATTGCTGAACGGCATAGCTCGCGGCGCTCAATACCAATGTCGAGTTTGTGATGAGGCGATATCCACAAAACGAACGCAAAGTAACTGCATTTGTTAATATCGCGTTTCCTTTTGATTGCTATCCCTGCTTTAGTACTGACCATCATGGTGGTTATGGTGCAACTTGAACGCTCTTGTGATGTGCTTACTGAAGCTGATGATAAAACCTACCGCAGGATACAAAGAAGAAGGCACTTATGAGGCATCGATCATAACTGACGAGAAAAGGATTCCTCAAGCAGAATCGTTTTCTGAATATGTTTTGGAACATGTCGGCGATACGCAGTACTACCGACGCCATTTTTTGAACGAACGTAAGCTCAGTGCACCTTTTGTGTTTCTGCATCTCAAGAGTAGAGGCAGCAGAACAGAATCTGCATTGCAACTGATGTTGCGATAAAAAGGCAAGCTGACTCATAGTCCTCCAATATCGTCCGTTGATTTGTGTTAGCACACATGACATATATCGGCGTATTTGAGAAACTTGGGCCAGTCATCATCTCACTTCGCAAAGAAGAGCTTGTGATGGATAAATCACTCAACGGCGAGCCTGAGAAGATTTATCGTGCCATCTTGCGGATCAAAGAGGTAAATACAGCAACTACACTGCAGGCTTTCAAACATATCAATATATATATATATATATATATATAGATAGCCACCTTAGTGACAAAGACTGACTGGAATATGGCTGAATAGCAACCAGAGAGACGCGAGCTTATCAATCTATCGCAAATCAAGAAATCGTTGCTGGGGAAATCGTCAACACGCGCAGTGCTACAGTCGCTTCACAAAGACATCAACCCATCCAAGCTGAAATCTATCGAGGACAAGTCAATCGAGCAGAAAATACTGGCACTGGATGAGTTGCGAGTAAGTCTGTGCTGAGTATGAAGAGCTGAATCTGCTGGATGTGTGGATTTGCCAGTTCGACACAGGAAAGACTGACGCTATTGGCATTTACTGTCGTAACAGTACTGTGCAAAATACAAGTTTGGTGTTTTGGTTGTGATGCCTGGACAAACAACAGATGACGAATACTTCAGTAATGGTAAGTGGCTGTCTGTATATGTATTCCTTTCGACCCATCATTGCCGTTTTCTGCGCATCTTATGTGTCTTCCCTCTCAGCGCAACGTCCGCACCCTCGCTAAAGCACTATAGTTGATCCTCCATAGCATCATCGAGTGAAGGATATGAAAGGTTTCTCAGGATTCTTGGCGATCGCATAGAGCTCAAGGGATTCAAAGGATTTGCTGGAGGGCTTGACACATCATTTGGCAAAACTGGTGAATACTCGATTTACACCACATGGCGCAAGTTTGAGATCATGTACCACGTATCCACGTTGCTACCAAACGTTGCAGCAGACGCACAGAAGATAGATCGCAAGCGGCACATTGGAAACGGTAGGAGCGACAGAGATAGCTGGAAATATGCCAGCTCATACCATCTCCCAATCTGTTACTATTCCATTTGATTTCATCTTATTAGGGCAGTCTCCTAGACCAAGCAGATGTGATAGCCATCGCTGACAAGCTTTCTTGTATTTGTATTTGTATTTGTATTGGATTCGACCCAACCACAACAATCAAACAAGACATCATCAACTTGGTGTATTTGGAGTCGGATGCGCAGTTTGATCCGAATGCGATCAAAAGCCAGTTCACTCACATATTTATCGTTGTTCGAGAAGAGTTGTTACCAGTGGCAAGTTCACAAGACGCAAACCATAACACAGAGTTGATGACTGGGTATCGTGTTTCGATTGCATCCAACTGCGATGTTCCGAGATTTGGTCCACAGTTGCCTGAACCGTCCGTGTTTCATCGTGCTGAAGATTTGAGAGAGTATCTCCTATGCAAGAGTTGAGATGAACCAATCTGTTGTTTTGTTGGATGTTATCGTCAACTTGCTCCAAGAAGGAAGAGTAGCACTGGAGGTCTAACATTTGTGATTTGATCAACTTGTGTCAATGCCTATACTGTGTATCTGCATGCGCTGTAGTGGTCAATGGCGAGAATGCTGCATACAAAGCACCCAAGTTTGCCAAACCTCACTTGCGTGCACATCATGGTCTCTTTGACGACATCATTGACGAATACCAGACAACAGCAAGCCGGAAATCGTCGCGTGGCGGTAATAACGCGAACAACAATGGTTTGTTGTCAGCAAAAGATGCAGCA
>AFSM01003353.1:0-23717 GCA_000235945.1 Homolaphlyctis polyrhiza JEL 142
ACAAGTTGCCATCGATCATCAGTGGATGACGATCGTCGCACATAGCAAGCAGCAGGGACTGAGTCAGCAACTTGCTGTGTATGGCAAGCTATGTGCGAGCCAGGGTCAATGCAATTCTGCAAGTGGCCAGGCTGCATTTTGGCTGTTCGGCTGCTGAGCACTCCCGGCATTGCAGGGGGAGGGAGGGACTGCGCTGCGATTTAGACGGCTGCAAGCATCTGGGTTGATGATGGATTCTCAAGAGAACCGACATACCGAATGGATGGTCGTCCTTGAACTTTGAGCGAACCATTGCAACTATCTGTGTGTGTGTGTGTGTGTGTGATGTTTGAGGGAAAGCTTAGTATCTGAGGGCAAATCCCCAAATACAAACTCGTGATGAGAACACGGGAACAGTTCAGCGCAAGCAGCAGCAGCAACTGAGCACAGATGATCTGGCTGCTGTCGGTGGTTTGTCCCTTTCACAGATGCTCCAATCTGCCTGCTGATGGTCATTCATCATCAATCAACCAACTGGCACTTTGGAGTTTACCCAAAACACAAAGCAATGGACGACGACAGCGACGACGATCTGTTTTCAGACAGCAACGAAAGCAGCAACGAAAGCAGCAACGAAAGCAGCAATGAAAGCAGCAATGAAAGCAGCAGTGGCAAACACCCAAGCGCCAGCATTCCCAGTCAGGACGCAGATTCAACTCGAGACTACACTGTCAATGGCGGCACCCACGACCAGAACTGGAGCTCCATGAACAGACAAACGATTCGCCAACGTCGTCTGGATCCATCAACAGCATCACAACGAGCTGCAGCCGTCATCAAACAGCATCTGGACTTGGCGATATACCTCAAGCATCGTGAGCTGCAGATGATCAAGGAAGAGATCCTTCGGACACAGTATCTGAAGGAACTGCTGCGGATGCTCATCCTCAACGGTGGAGAAGGTCTGCTCAACATGGAATGTTGAAGTTGGCATGCATTCATAAACGAGTTTGCTACCGTGCGAGAGGCTGACAGACCTGTATCGGGGTCGATTGTCAAGCGCCTCGTAAGCTGGAACTGCTTGTTGAGAAGGTTGATCGGCGATTCCAGGCAGAGCGCTCTCGAAGCCGCATTGGCGAGACATCATTATGGACAATGAGTCGGCAGCAACAAATCCAAATCGAGCAATCAACCCAGCAGCATCAGCCAGTTCAACAGCAAGCTGCCCAGCCCACAGTGAAACAGGAGCAGCAGGACGACCACAATGCAAGTCCAAAGAAGCGGACAGTCAGCAGCGATGGGAGCGTATCGGGTAGTTACAACGACCATGATATCGCGGAGGCTGCCACACGACCAGTCGATCAGATCTCATGGCTGTTTGCAGATCCAGATCCATATGCTCATAGCCGACTCTTTGGCAAGAAGCTAGATCAATCGATAGTGCAGTGCGTATTGCGTCTGGTCTATTGTTTGGCTACTTGGCCCAAGCATCCAAATGCTGATTATCTTATCATGCATTCTGCACCAACCACAGAATCGCATGTCCTGAATGTGGCCGTGTACAGTTCAAGAGCTTGTTTGGATTCCGCAACCACTGTCGAGTTGTGCACGATCTCGAGTTTGGTGCGACCAACTGGATCATCACCAACTGCTCAAAACGAACGGTCCGTTGTGGTATACAAGTTTAGTTTGTAGTTGCAATTTACTGATATGCTCGTGCAATCCGACAGAATATGAATGAGCGAGATATTGCTGCTGCTAAGCATGCGCTGATCCTTGAGACATTTGATCCTGGTGCCAAACGCGACCGCGATCGCGACGAAGACACGAGTCAAGGCATAGAGTGGCCAGCTGTCAAAAAGGTGAGAGTGATTGATGCGAGAGTATCCATATGTGTTCAAGTGGTTTCATAACACAGAGTTTTGACTGCAGGTTGCAGTAGATGACGAGGAGATCGACTTGGCCGAGTTTGAGCTCCAAGATCACTCACATCCACAGCCACCGGCAGCTGTTGATTTGTCCAGTCGATTCTCAGCGAAGCCTGTCGGTAGTAGAGCCATAGAAGCATTCGATGATGACGATGCTGCTGCCGAGGATTCAGACGACATGGATACAGATACCGGTAATGTAAACGATGCTGCAACCACATTTAGTTCAAAAAAAGCTTCCAGCGGCCAGCCTATCCCAATCACAAGCCTTTCCTCGAAAATGTATGGTATTCAACTTGTTACAAACGTTTTGAACAGACTTGAATAGGATCTAACCTTTCTATCTGCCAGACCTCTCAAAGAATCCCGCTTTCACGTAACTCGTGAAGTCTGCGTAGGCAACACATTCCTATACCTTCCATCTGGTAATGATGCCTGCTATACATGCCTGTGAACTCTGCATATCAAGCGCGACTTATTCGTATGATGCAGTTACGCGCAAAGAACCTGGGCCAGATTTAAACGACGAAGAGTTCCAGGACGACGAGGAGCGGCATAAGTTCTTGTGGACAGTGTATCTAAAAGATCCCGATCAAGACATGAATGTAATTTGATTATCTGGTCTGTACCTTTATGCAACATTGTCTGACTCTAATATGCATCTGTTTAAATCAACTAGTATGAAGTCTCGGATCTGAAGCGATTGATCAAGAAAGTCAGGTTCTTTCTGCATCCAGACTATCAACCCTATGACGTCGTGGACGTTACAGAGTCGCCATTTGAGCTGTCGCAATACGGCTGGGGCGAGTGTCCGGTTCGCTTGCAGATCTACTTTTGGGACCCTATCAACAAACCAATCAGCATCATTCATATGCTTACGGTATCGGATATCGCTCCTTTGTGTGGGCTTTGATGCTTGAAGGAGCAGTTTATCTGAACTTTTGATTGCTACTTGTATGTACTCGGCTGCTATCTGTGTCCTCAGCTGGTTCCCGAGAACCCAGGCAAGTTCAGCAAAGGAACTGAGCGGCGTTTGACGATTGAAATCAGTCGCAACACAAAGCTGCACGACTCTGATGCTATGCCGCAAGCAAAACGATCTGAACAGGATTCCGACGATACACATCGTGAGTTGCAGCCTAGTTTGCCTCTAGATCCAAGTGGATACTGACTAAGCTATGCTTGGATAAGCAGTAGCGAGCTCGAGTAGTCTGAACCGCACTTCGCAGGACGACAGACTTGACGAATCGTTTTTGAAGGTTCTCGACAGCGCCTGTCGTCGGTTCCCACTCATCAGGAAAGGTTTGTCGTCAGAGTGCCGTAACTCTGTCGTCTTGACTGTAAGCTGACGGGCAGACTGCAATAGAGGGTCTGCTTGAGCGATCCTATCCATATAGCACCGCAACGTCCTTTGCCATGTACACATCTTGGACGATGGGAAAACGCAAGTCATCCGAGGTGAGTTAAAATAGCTTGATGTAGTGCATGGGATCTCCACCATATATACCCAGACTGATCTGATGCATCAACCAGTTTCAACGCGCAAAGCTTGTGGCTGAACAGATTCGGCTGCAAACCGGACGCATCGTGTCAGTGTATTCCGTCATTATCTGGGCACACAAATTCGGCTACACGCCGCGGATCGTTGTATATAAACCACCTCCAAAGGTTCCTATTGCCACCAAAAACTACTGTGCACTCTGTGGCGTCATTGACTGTAACATGTGTCTATCCAGCAAGCAGTCCCGGCCAGAATATGCAACCTTGACAATCTATGACTCTTCCAAGCAGCCATATCCTCAAGGTTCGTTGATTGCATTGGCTATTGCACAATCGCATCTGCCGCAGCTTGTTCTGATTTTGGCTGTGACTACTCTGATAGCAATGCCCACATCGCACCAGCTGCCTACTAAGGAGGGTGTTCCCAAGCTGCGCCATCTTGCCTTTATTCCATCCATCTCCGAGATCAATTATATCTGCTCAGCAGTGAGATACATGCCGTCTGCTCTCAAGGCTCACTGGCTGCCGCACGTACCACAAATCCGTAGCTCGCAACAGACTATTCTGCCAGATACTCCAGTGTTTCTGCTCGCACAGGTTTGAGTAGTCCATTTTCACTCAATGCTGCTAAGATACCTGGTGTAATGCCACGATGGCTGATCCAATTGTCACACCAAGCACAGGCAACAAGATGTTTCCTTCGCGATCTCCTCAAAGGCGCACTCTTCTATCATCACCAGAGTATCGCAGCCAAGGGTGATTCCAAAGGAATATCAGCAGTCATTGTACCACCGCACATATTCCAGAGTATCGTCAGCAATCGCCGGCTGCAATTCCTGACAAACGCTGGGATGGGCGAGCTCAAGCGAACAAGAACACGCTCAAGAGATGCATCTGGTCTCAAGGCCAAGTCTGCACCAGGATCCGCTTCAGATCAGAGCGATTCAAGCGAAAGTGAATAGCCCAACAATCCAAACCAAGAAAACAGTCATACTGATGATGGCAATAGCAATAAACCAGTCTTCTGATAGCAGTTCCAAACCTGGTTTTGGCGAGTGAAAAGCAAGGAGAAAGCTTGTGGATTAAGCCGAGGTTTCCCTTGTCGATTCAAGATGCCCATGACAACCATCACTGCGGCGGCCGAGTGGCGCTTTGTTGCCGAGGGAAACGCAAACGTGGTGCTGGCCTTTGCTGGCGATCCAGACTCTGCTGGGTATGATGAGGTGAGCAGCAGTGTCATGGGCTCACCTGCGTTTAGGATTCAGCACTCAGTGGATCCACCGAGAGTGTGCGAAGCAGACCAGCAAATGACAGAGTCGCTCAGTGTAACGGCAAGGTGCTGAGGCTCGCAAAGACATCCACAGACAAACCTGCTCGCTCGGATTCGTATCTACAGCAACTGTGTTCATTTCAGTCGACGGTTGTGCAGCAGCTCTTTGGCGAATCGTTCCTGGCATCATTGGTGCGTCCAAATCTATCGCCCAATCCATACGTTCGTTCCATCGAGCCCGTCACACTGACTTTGATGTGCTCTCTCCAGTCAATCTTGCAGCTATCGTCTGCTTTCCTTGACGAAACAGCCGCATGCATCAGCCCGCTGCGCCAGCCGGATCGTCTACACAAGAATATTGATCTGACACAAACGACGGGGCTGCTTATGGAGAATGTGATGATGCATCGAGCCATGTCCGAACGTGGCGTGCCAGTCGAAAGCATCGCAGTTGAGATCAAAGTAAGATGGATACCCATGACTGCCAGTCAGCTGTTATATCCAGAGATGCTGATCCTCCCATATCAAACCAAACGAAGCACAGCCCAAATGGGGTTTCGTGCCACGAGATCGAACAAACCAAGGCGAATCGAAAAGACTGTGCCGTTTCTGTGAGCACCAGCTTCTGAGATCCCAGCAGCAACGGCAACCTGTAGATGATGGCAAGCCCAAACCAAGAAGCCGGTTTTGTCCTCTACGACTCTATTCTGGAGATCGATTACAGGTCCAAGCAGCAATTTGGTCTTTACTAGAAACGCCAGGAAACAATATGCGCATCTTCAGCAGTGGCAAGACAGTGGCTCAGGGCCAGGTGAGATGTGTGCTGCTCTTAATCTTGTGATTGCCTGCTTTCCACATCAAGGCTACTGACGCTGCGTGATAAAGTATGTGCCATTGCTTGTCGCATTTTTCGGCTCAATCGAGCGTTTTGTCGATCAACTGAGCAGTGCTTTGCTTGACAGTCCAGTGCTCTCTAAGCTCAAGGCCCATCAGTCTGCCTTGCATGCAGACCCTGCTGTGGTCCTGTCACTTTGCAACGAAGCGAAGCTTTCAACAGATGAGCTTGATAGCCATCTTCTTAACAACACGCTCGCCATCGTGAGCGCATATCTGGAATCAGGCATCTGTATGGATATCGACGAAGCCATTGGGGCTGATTGGCAGCTTCAGCTTGATAGAGTGTGCCAGTTTTTGATTTCAGTGACACTCAAGGATCTATCGATTGCGATTGTGTTTACAAAATCCAACGAGTGGGGTTCTATTGATAGCAGCAGATCTGTTGAATTCTACGCACACGCCGACAGCTGACTGGTTTTGTGTCGACTTGGATATTTCGTGCCAATGGTGATACTAGATCAGTGTCGCTGGACCGCATTCGTTTGCTTGATGTCGATGTAAAGAGCAGTCGTAGCCTTTCAAAATGGATCGATCTGCAGTCACAGATCGACAGGTGTGTAGCATTACATATCGGATCCTTGCTGCTGACAAGAAGAAAAACAAACCAACAAACAAGCTTTGAGGAGATGACGGTGAATATATGCATTTTGGGGGGTTTCCTGAGCGCTGACGCACGCCGCCTTTTGTTTTTGGACAAATACAGGGCAATGCAGCAAGTTGATCACGCTTCGAATCCAAGTTCTTGTTTACGCTCAGCATAGAGAGCGTCCACCATAGCCTTGATCTCAGGATGCGTGAAGCGGCCCTTTGTGGATTGAAAGAACTGATGCAGAGGAATGTTGGTCCGCTTCTCATATTCAAATGCCTGAACGATCATTTCAAACTGCGAACCAACACAATCCCAGTATAGTCAGCCAGACTGAAGTGTTCACCAAACTTGGAGTGATGGATTATGCGGCTTGTTCGTACCTTGTCGATATCTTTGCACAGCAGCGCTTCCTTTGTGGTGCAGGCTTCATACTCTTGCCACAGCTCTCTGATCTCCAGGATCTGTGCGCTGCTGCCATTGGCTTCGACAAACGAGTCCATGGCAGCCCTCTCGAGTCTGTGCTTTTCATCGTTGCTGACTCCGCTGTGAGGCGTAATATCGCCCACAACAGCCTCAGCAAGGTCATGGACCACGGCCATCTTGACAAGTTTGTTTCTGTCAATAGCAGGATCGCTTATCATGAGAGCAATGATGGACTGTTGGATTGAGTTGGAAAGCAGTGTCAGTAAAGCAGCGCAGGCTTGCAGAGCATTGGAGTGAGCAAGATTGAGACGCACCATGCGATGCATGTGGTCGGCGATGGACTCTGGCTCAGGAACGCCGCGGTCGATCCAGCCCGTGCGCTTGGTGGTCTTGAGCCGCTCGCATGTGTGCAGGAAGCTGACGATGGCGGCCATGACGGAAACTGAATTTCGAATTGGAACAGCAGCTTTTACTTTCAAGTTCCAGTTCCAGCTCCAGCTCCCGTTCCCGTTCTCACTCGCCGACTATGCCCGCCACAGACAGCCAGGCTGTGCTCGCCTGGGTGCGTGCTGCTGCTCTCTGCTCCCTTCATCTCACTCTCTGCTGTCTCACTCCTGCGGCAGCACTCAGCAACGTGCTTTGGCTGTGGCTTTGGCTCTCGTTGCTGCTGTTGTTGCTGTGGCTGCTGTGGCGGCTTTGTGCACTCGAAGCAAAACGCCTCATGCCTGTGCTGCTGCTCTCTCGCTCTCTCGCTCTCCCTTTAGCTCTCGGCGTCCCAGTTCCACTCGTACTGACTGACCGACCGACTCACTCACCTGCATCCAAATAGATCACCAGCATCGAGGAAGTATCGTCGCTGCCAACGTCGCTGCAGGACCTTGCAGACGGAAACGCCTTTATGGAAGTGCTCTCGACAATGTAGGAGACGATGCTTGCTTGCTCGCTCGCTCAGTTGCTCGATTGCCGCTTACCCAACTGACCCGCATCATCATCATCATCATCATCATCATCATCGTTGTCGCACATAGCGATCCAAACTGGTTCAGACTCAACAAGCCAACTGACGCAAACGCCAACTGGGTGCTCAAGTTCAACACACTCAAGCGTATGCACAAGCTCATTGGCAGCTACTTTGAAGAGTATCTCAGCCAGAGCATCACTGGTCTCAACTTCGACAATGCTAAGCTGCAACTCCTTGCCCAGGGCGATGCCGAGCAGATCCTTCGCTTTGCTCATCTCATCATCGCTCTGGCTGTACAGTCTGCCAACAACCAGCGATACATTGAGAAGATTCAGTCGCTGAGCCAGTCGGATCAGCATGAGCTCATGCTCGCTATCGAAGAGGTTCTGTTTCTTTGTCGTACGCCTGTGCTCGCTGGATCGCACGACTGACTGGTTTATGGATGCGCTTGTGATGAAATAGGTCATGGCCATGGTCAGCCAGACTGAAGAGGAAACCAATATGTAGGGCAGATTCCTGGTGTTGTGGTATCTGGCTCTTTTGAAGAAATAGACTGCGAGACTTACTTTGTAACACCGCCACTTCTGCTTCTGCTTCTGCCCGTGGTGCTGGTGTTGCTGTCATAATACAGGAACGAGGAGATGATCCAACAGGCTGCTGCCAAGAACCAGCTCGAATACGAAGGCGCAAACCTTGTTTTGCGAAAGCAACTTGAGGCTATGAAGCAGCAAAACGTAATCTGTCATCACTTGAATCTAATCAATGCCTTGCGATGCAGGCCAATAGCATTGCCACTTACACGCCTTTACTGCTGTTTGTTTGTTTGTTTTCGCCATCCATCAAACACGCGGCTTGACTACAGGATAAACTCGTGGCTGAGAAGGAGGAAGCCCTCAGCCAGATTGCCGATCTTGACCGAACTCTGTCCGAGTTCAAATCGGCAGGAAATGTCGATTTCCTACTGCGTTCAGAGATCGACAAGCTCAAGATTGAACTTGACAAGAGCGAGTCACAGCGACACGAGTTTGAGGCACTTGCCGAGGCTCAAGCCGCCAAGCTGTCTGAATCGACCAAGAAGGTCTGTAAACAAACAGAGTTCAAAACGCTGTCGTATAGTGACTCTTTCCGCTGACGTGTTTGTTTGCCATGGCTTTCAATGCCACTGCACTGCACTGTACCTGGATTTGTGATGCCTCGGGTTAGATTGAGCAATACTCACGCCAAGAAGAAGAGCTGCAGCGCTTGCGTGACCAGCTCGACGAGTTTCGCCATGCAGCAGATCGCCTGCAAAAGTCCGAGGCCATGGTTGACAAGTACAAGAAGAAGATTGACGAATCTGTCGAATTGCGCCGCACTGTCAAGGTGCTTGAAGAACAGCTGCTGGCTAGCGAGACGCGCAGTGCAGCGCTCGAAGAAGAATATCGCAAGATCAGCAGTCTGAAGCCACTTGTCGATACTTACAAGCAACAGATCAGTGCCTTGGAGGAGAAGTTTAGCAACGCTCAGCTGGAAAATACCAAAATTACTTATCAGCTCTCCGAGGCAAGCGAACGCATCAACCGATATGAGGCCGAGCGTGCACGCGACCAAGACAGCATCATGGAACTGCAGGATCGCGTCCGCGAACTTGATCTGAGTGGTAAGTGAACAACTTGATCCTCGATTGTGCCAAACGAGGTTGCTGACTTGCTGTACTGCGTGTTTTTGTAAACAAAGCCACGCTTGGTATCAAGTTGAGCACCGAGCTGACACTTGACGGCGGCGACTCCGAAAGAGACCCCAGGTATGTTGATTTGGCTTTGTCGCTTTTGGACGCATTGGAAACTGGGTTGGACTAAACCGGCTTTTTGGTTTTGTGTTGACAGGGATGCGCGTATCTCGCAGCTGGAGATTGATCTTGCACGTATGCGTGCTGAACGATCGGATGAGAACAAGCGTCTCAACAGTCTGCATGTGGCCGAGAGCAAGCTCGAAGATCTTACTCGCATCAAGGAAAAGCTTGAAGAGGTTGGCATGCTATGCTGGTTCTGTGACACTCTGTATTCGCAACGCTCAGACTGACCGACCATGACCTTCTGTCGTTGGTAGGACTATCGTCGCGCCTTTGAGAAGAGCATTGCACTGGAGAACGAACTGGAACAGCTGCGCAGCATCCATTCCCAGACGTAAGTGGTGCCTCTAGTCTTTCTTGGCATATTCATTTCTTCTAATGTTACTGACTTGCATCAACTCTTTCCACAATCAAGAGGCGTCCCGGTAACCCCGGATGTTGCCACCAAGCTCCAGGAATACGAGACAGAGATTGCCAGATTGAAGGCGCAGTTGAACGGCGGAGACGGCTCAAAGACCGGTGCCGCATCTTCAGAGGCTGATCAGGCTCTCAAAAAGAAGATGGACCAGCTCGTCAATGAGAATCGGTCTCAGGCTGCACGTATCAACTCGCTTCTGATGGAGAAGGAGTCACTGCAAGTCACACAGATTGATCTCAAGGAGCGCAGCCAGCACGTTGAGCGCGTCAACAGGTACGTGTCTGAGCTTTTTAGGTTTCTCGGTATACCACTGATGTTGTTTTGACAATGTCAATTGATGTATACTGTCACATGGTTTAGCGAGCTTCGTGCTTCGCTTGCTGCAATGGAAACCAAGGGCCAGACGTCAGATGAGACCACTCAAAACCTTGGTACTGCCACACAGCGCCTTGTGCAACTGACGGACCAGAACGTGCAACTGCAAGAGTCGCTCAAGAAAGCCAAGGAGCACATCATCAACCTTGACAAGAAGATTCGCAATCTGCAAGAGGCAGACCAAAAGGTAAGCCCTGTGTCAGATGCACTGCGAAAGAGTCTCTGTCTCTTGCCTAGCATATACTGACAACCATCATAATCACCTGCCAAACACTTACATCGCTACTACGTCACAAGGAATACTTTGCTGATGCAATCGAGACAATGCAGCGAAGTGTCAAGATCAAGGAGATGGAGCTTGAACGCGCCAAGAAAGAAATCATTGATACCCGTGCAGCTGCGAAACGCGAGCAGCGTCTCATCGCATCTGCATGGTATGAAACTGGCCTCAAGAATGCTCAGAGATCCTCTGCAGCCAAAACACCTGCATCAAACCACTCTTGGCTCGCTAAGCAGCGTCAGCGATTCGATAGTCCTGTTACTTCGCGTCATCGTTGAGCTTGACACTTTTCATCCAACTGTTTTACTTGACCTCTGTCTCTCTCTTTCTCTCTTTCTCTCCAGCCTTGGAGTTGATTGAACTATCCAACTCAAATTACAAAAATGAAACTTACAAATACGTGGACTCTGCTTAAACTTTGTTGAGCTTTAGGCAACTATGATGGAATGATTGGATCCTGCTTTTTGCGATGACTCAAACCAAACGATATCTTCTGTGACATGTGTGGTATATAAGAACCAACAGGCAGCAAGTAGCGATGCCTGCTATTGTTGGCAGAGGATAGCAGAAGCACAACCAGGTACTCTATTCATTCTTTGAAAATGCCAGTTTGTGGGATACATGCACTACATACAGATCATGACGGCTTTTGCCAATCTTGCCTGTGCGATTGTCGTTCATATGCGAGCATCCAATCTGCAACAATTCAACAATGAAATCACCAAAGGTGTGCTTTTAGACTCGGCAATCCCAAACACAGTCTTCGCCGCCTTGCCAGTAGCCCCTCCTCGTGCCTCTTTCAGCATGCTTGAGCTCCTGACTAACGAGTTCTATGGTCTTTGCCTAATGGCGGTGGTTGGTTGAGAACAGCACTGGAGGCTGCACATGAACAGCGAGACAGGTTCGGACATGATGAGAAAACCATCTTTATCCTTCAGATATCCAGTCTCTGACATGTCTTGAGCCATCAAACCCTTCACCTCAACTGCCTCTATCACCATTAACAACCAACCAAACAACCAAACAACGGCCATGGTGCTGATGCCGCCCTGTTTTCCTCAGTCTGATCAAGGAGCAGCAGCAGCAGGAATCCCGATGCAGCGAGCTTGAAAACATGATTGCGGAACTCCAGACAGACTTGGCTCTTGCACGGAAACGGCTCAAGGAGGTTCGGGGAAAGGCTCTCTCTCTCTCTCTCTCTCTCTCTGCCCTGAGCAATATTGCCTGTGAATGATTGTTGGAACTAACGATGCCGATGTGTATTGCTACTGCTTCTGCAGACAACCAGCCGGCGTGCGAGGTACGAGAAGCTGATCCAAGAAACAGAACAGGCATACTCAAAGATCGTCGAGTCGTCGCAGACGCTTCTTGATATTCTGCATCAGGAGACCGAAAGTCTTGCAGAATGAAAGATCAAGACTTGCAAAGACAGTGAGTGGATGCTTTTATTGATTCAGATGTGCGATGTGTGGGCGAGCTCAGAGCGGATCTTGTCAAGGAACAGATGTGCGGTCTTGTCATCGACAGCTCGGCGATCGACAACAAGCTCAAGCACGACGCGCGAGCCTGGCCGCAAGTTGCTGTGTGATGCCAGGTTGGAAATCAAATCGTTGCTGGCAGATGATGTGTGAGCGGGAGTCGATGCAGACGGTGTTGCTGAGAGAGTCTTGGTTGGTGCAACGAGCTCATCAAAGAAACTGCTGGCAGAGCTCGAAGGGATGTTCGAATCGACGGAAACAGACAAGATTGCGGTCTTGTCAGCAGTGAGCAGCGGCAGTGCGACCTCGCGCATTGTAGATTCGATGTGATCGTACAGACTGTATATAGCGCCAAAGATGAGTAAGCAGATGTTCGAATGCAAGACATGACAGTGCACATGACAAGATACAGCAAGCAGCGATCCTCACGTGAACACGCCGGATACGGAAGCGGCTTTTGGAGAATCCACGAATGCCTTTGAGACAAAGGCGCCGGTAGTTTTCTTTGCAACCGGCAGCAGCATGCGCGAGACACCGACAGCAGCTTCGCGCACAAGAAGCAGATTTGTGGCATCACGAACTTGCGCTGTTTTCTTGGCGGCATCAAACTGCGCATTGACTGCGAGTGGATTGGAATCGATTTGTTGGTCAGCAAGGTTCAGATCTGAACGGCTTGCAAGTTCATCTACTCCGCACTGCAGCAACAACGTACCCTTTGGGACCTGGATCAGCGCCGCAACCACAGCGCCAGCAATAGCATCGCGAGCAGAAACTGGACCGACACCTGGATGCAGACAATCAGCAGATGATCAGCAGATGATCGCACACAAGAGACTTGAAGCAACAACTGGGCAAACACATCGATCATCGCAAACCTGCAAGCGCAGCAGCATCAAGCTCGGTCGAGTAGAACTTGGAAGGCAAAAGCTCAGAGTCCGCATTCTCAATGGCGACCGAAGGATTTGCGAGATATGCCAGAACATCGCCCTTGAGCAGGCGGTTCTTCGGACCTGTAGACTCGAGACAGTCAGCCAGAGTTTGCAAAAGAGAGACAGAGACAGAAGGAGAGACAGAGAGTGGGGAAATGAGCGAATGGAGAAACTGAGAGATGGAGAGAGATGGAGCAACGCACCCGAGCGGCGAATTGCGGCGACAGTGGCGGCAGGAATATGGTGGCGGCCCACAAGCGCAGCCACAGCAGGCGTTAGCGCCAGCGACAGCGTATCAGCGGCCGAGTGCTGCGTTGCATGAGTAGCGAGGATTCTGCTGGTGGTCGAGAAGCTGCGGCGCACGGCGGCTGAGCAACGATCATCATCATCATCATCCAAGTTGTTGTTGTTGTTGTCATCGTCAGTATCATCGTCATTCGCTCTCGCTCTCTCTCCGTCACATGCAAGCAGCCGTCATTCGCAGTGCATCAAGCTTCTTCTCCTATGGACGCATGCACGG
Source organism: Homolaphlyctis polyrhiza JEL 142 (assembly GCA_000235945.1). Classification (NCBI taxonomy): domain Eukaryota; kingdom Fungi; phylum Chytridiomycota; class Chytridiomycetes; order Rhizophydiales; genus Homolaphlyctis; species Homolaphlyctis polyrhiza. Next base: position 13,379 of record AFSM01003353.1, read on the forward strand.
ATGCAGGCATGTCCTGCTGAGCCAGGCTGCTGCTGCTACTATATGTGTGTATGTGTGTATGTGTGTGGCTCACTGTTCATTCTGGCTGGCGATCTTGCAAGTAACTTTCTCCTCACACACACAGACTAACCATCAACGCCATCAACTAACCATCAGTTCGATCCATTCATTCACTCCATCTGTCACTTTGCCAACGTCCCAGTTGTAAGTGCTCTGTATTGCCCAACACCCTTCTTGGGCAGTGTCGCTGCATGCGGTCCCCACGGCCGCACTTCGCCAAGCAGATACTTGCCGCCAGCACTCGGCCCAAACGGAAGCGGATTCGTCTGAATGCCAATATCACGTCGTGTTTCGTGCGTCCGCGTAATAGCCATGGGTTTGAAGCGCGACGGTATCTTGGACACCATTGCCAGGAAGTTGCGCTCAATGCGCTGCTGGTATCGGTTGGCACGCGCTGTTCCCTTGAGCGAAACAAACCGCAATCCGTCGAGCGAGTTTTGTTGCTGGTCCTGCGACGACCCAAGCTTTCGTGCTAGCCCACTGCGTGCACTTCCGTAGATTGACTGCGATATATTGCTGCCAGACTGTCGCGTGATAATCGGCGGGAGGCTTGTTTGACTGCTGAACGACTCTGATGGTGTGCGGCTGGTAAACCCTTCCGTTCCCTCTCCAAAGTTGTCTTGCTCAATCTGCTGCTGGTCACCCTGACTGTTAAAGCTATCTCCAAGAGGAATCTCCTGGCTTCCTTGCTCTTCTTCGTACTGACCATCCTGCTGATTGTCTTCGAGCTCGTCACTATAGCTACCTTCGCCTTCTGGTGCTGTATCGTCTACAAATATCCATCAAATAAACGAAATCAGCAGACTATTTTACCAACATTTAAGAACAGCTGTGATGCTGCTGCATACCATATTGCAAGAACGAGTCTGTCGATTGGCCGACCTGTCCGTTGTTCATCTAAATCGCAGGGAATCTTCCAGTCAATTCAAGAGCCAAAGATGATGATCAAGCGAAAGCGCGTCGACCAACCTGATCTTCCGATCCCGCCTCACTTGATTCAAACCACGTGAGTGTCTTTAGCCTATATTCGTATATGCCACAATACACCAAATACACTTGTTATTGATCAGGCTTGTTCTGTGGATGACCTATCAGGATAGAATTTACCGATCAATCGCCACAGTCATGTTCTCATGAATATAAGCAATCACATCAGAGGACATGGTGTCGTATCCCTCGTCATCAGTAATGCCTCCGAAACTCTCACTAAACACAAGTTCCATTTCATCCGTGACATTGGCGACTTCTGTAAGTCGTGCAGCCAATACATTGTAATCGTACTGCAATGCCTCGATTTCCTAGATGTTCACAAAACAGTTTAGCATGAAAGGAAGGTGTTGGTACCCAGAAATGCAGAACACTGACCTCCTTCATCTCTTCGGTCAGGATTTCAACTGATCCGTTCGCGCCTCGAGCGTTCATGCCACCCAGTTGGTTTTCACCCATTGGCGACTGACCAAGCTGCTCAGACTCAAATGCGAGTTCAAGCATTTGATCGCTCTCTACTCACACATCCACGCAGACACACACACGTCCACACAAAAAAGAGTATCCAAGTAGCATCGCATCAGCAACAAGGCACACTCGACTCATCCACAGATCAGTCCAAACCAGATTATACAACACACACACACACACACAAACATACCCTTTAGCTTTTCGACAAGCATCTTAATGACACGCTGGTTTGCTTGATTTCTCTTTGCAAGCTCTTGTTCAGACTCTGTCAGCAACGAGTTGCTTGTTTTGAGCTTACTGATCTTTGCTGTAAGCGAATCATTCTCAGCAAGAAGCTCAATCGTCTTTGAGCTCATCTTTTTGAGCTGTGTTGTGATGGCCATGTTTTCGCGAATGGCTCGTTTGGTTGTCTATACAGCAGAGAGTGTGTTGGTGTGTTGTGCAAGTCGCGCGCAAGAGATACAAGGGTAGATACATGTGAGTCAAATTCGCCTATAAAACTGGCGTTTTGCAAGATGCTTGGTTATCTATAACAAACCTCTGCCATTTGCTGATCGGCGACACGACGAAAGTTTGCGACCGCCTCATTGACTTTTTGAAGCATCTCGCGTTTCATTTGGTTCTACCACATTTGTGTGTGTGTTTTGGCACTTGTTAGCATGTAACTGTTGAGACAAGACTACATAGATAAATCCGGAGCGCAACAGCAGTAAAATGATCAAACCTTGTCTTGAAGCACTTTGCGTTCCAGATTATGAATAGTGTCTCGATAGTCGCTTTCCTTCTTCTCCAGCAACGCTTTATACTGTTTAATCTGCATTTCCATCTCGTCTTTCTTTGCAGAAAACGCTGTCAACTCGCTCAGCTCTGCCTTATACTTTGCACATTGGATCTGCAAGATTTCCAAATCTGACTGCATCGATGTGGTGATGGTCTCTATCTCGTTTTTCGTTCGCGTTTCGATCTCGCGCTTCTCGTCTTCAAGTTGGTGTGCCTTTGTTTCAAGCCCTGCAATCATCTTCTCATGCTCGCCAACTTTGATGTTGAGGAATTCGACTATATCTTGCTGATTTCAGATGGCATTGGTTTTTGTGTTTAGGGTGCATGGGTTTACAGCAAATGATGCATTCACAATCTCTTAGTTTCAGTGCCCTATTCTTATGTTTCGGGGGGGGGGGGTTCTGACTCATGCTGTGATTGTGTGCTTTAGTGGCTGCTTGCAACGCACCTTGTCATGATTGAATTTGGTATGCGCCTTGGCCAATATTTCGTTTTCTTTGCTGAGATTGTCGCTCTTGAGCTTCCTGCAAACCATCCGGCGCAGCAATGCATAGTGAGAAATACACAAAAGCAGATATCATCGCAAAGCAGTGTGGCATGGATATCGATTGTGTTACTACGCGTGTCAAGATAGGCGTAACGAGAGAACCGGCATCTACACACATTCGCTCGATTTTCTCCGTCAAGTCGCGAACTTTGGCTTCGTAGTATTCGAGAGTGCGCTCATCGGTTACATCTAGCTTGTTGGTGGTTGAATCCGCTCCTTTTAGACAACATGCCACCAAAATAGTTGTTAAATGTCTCAGTCTTGATGTATCAATCGACCAAGGATACTAATGCTCGTTTACCTGCACCCTGTGCCGATGACTTGTCGCCACCCTTCTTCTTCTTTGGCGGCATTTTGGAGATGCGTTATATTGTTTGTGAGATGCAGGCCAAAAACCTGAAATTGAAATCCTCCATAACGATCCATTCTTCGAACCAGATTCGCAGATCAATCGGATTTCGCATGCTCCTTTCAACAGTTGCTGTGTGTGCTGCGGCGGTGGCAGGCGTCGCAGCAGCCAAAGCGACCGAGTCGTTTATCATCGAGAAGCAGTTTGAAAGCATCACATGCGGCTCGAGCATCAAGCTGGCGCACTTGGCAACCGGCTACCGTCTGCACTCGCACGAAGTCAAGTATGGCACCGGAAGGTAACAGAACAGCAACGCAGTGCTCTGTCGTGGCTGCTGGCTACTGGCTGCCACTGCGCACCCAAGTGTCTCTCCCTCTCTCTCTCTCTCTGTCTGTCTCCCTTCAATGGTTGATAAGTGACGTTTGAAAGCTGTCTGCAGTGGCCAGCAGTCGGTCACAGGATTTCCCAAAGGCGACGACCCCAACAGTTACTTTGTCGTTTATGAAGCATTCAGCAGCAGCAACCCAAGCCCATGTCTTCGCGGACGAGCGATTCGCTGTGGCGAGTCAATCAGGCTGCAGCATCTTGCGACTGGAAAGTTCCTCCATTCTCACGGCGATATTCCCTCGCCCATCTCGGGAAACCAGGAAGTCTCTGCCTTTGACCGGCCCGATACCGGCGATAACTGGAAAGTGATCTGTGTGGATCCAAAGTCCAAGTTTTGGGCTCGCGAAAAGCCTATCCAGCTGGGTCAGTCATATCCGACCTTGCTTGCATCTTGCCCCGCACTCTGTTGTTTTTTGGCTCCCTATAGTGACCAACGATGGCTTGCTTGATGATAAACTCTGCTGCTCAAACATCCAGAGCACGAAGATACAAAGCGCTTCTTGGGAAGCTCGAGACGCTACCAGTTCCAAAACGTGATCACTGGGCAGCTCGAGATCTCTGCTCGCGTTGCAGCGAAAGGTGATGAGGAACAATGGGCAGTGCAGGAAGGCGTCTTTTTCGCAAACTCTGCGTAAAAAAGGCAGAGAAACAGCCAAACAAACGAAATATCAGAAAAGCCAGCAGCAAACTGTCTTTGTTCATGCAGTATATCTTCTGTTTCGCTATTTGCTGAAAAGAGTTCGCCTGTCGGCCATTGGGAGAGAATATGTGAAAGTAGAAGGGAGACAGACCGAGTGTAAGAGAGAAAAGAGGGAGAGAAAAGAGAGAAACTGAAATGGGGTAAACACGAACAATGGATCAGTGGTCATCACGATTGATAGCCGAAGGAGATGTGTAGACAAGTAAGTTGCGCATTTCAGAGTCCACGTAATCCTTCATCTCGAGCGCCATCTCATAAAGCTCGGATTCTTCCGGATTGAACATCACGGCATTCGCAAGCACGTGCAGCACGTCGCGGTGAAATTCGGCGGTTGTTCTGGTTGTCTATTCAAGCAGCAATCCATGATTCAGCGTCAGTATAGTCAGGATCGCAATGTCAGCAAGGGAGGAGTGCGTGATTTTGCCCGAGCAGCAAATGCTTACGCCTTCACGTATTCGCGCCTTGACCAAATCCAAACTCATCGGTCGCCTGATGCACTCGGCGTATTGCTTGTCCTTGACAGACTTGAGAAAGGCGTTGCCTGCGCGATGATCAGCGATGCGATTCCAGATCAGCATTGCAGTACGCTTCCAAGTCCTGTATCGCTCGTCCAGTCGCATTCGCTTTCGGTCGGGACCATCTGAAAACTCTGTTGTAGAGTCAATATCGGCGGATTCTGATTCGAGCGATGTTCGGAATGGTTTGGGTGTTGCAGCTAAATCCGAAGATTCGAGATGTTGTCGCGAGATTGCTGTTGGCCATTGTTCGGACGACAATGCCGTGTCTGTGTCTGACTTTGGGACTGTCTGCTGGAGCAAGAGCGTGAAAGCGTCAGAAGCTGTCACTGGAGACTGACTGAGTGGGAGAGAGAGAAGCAGAACACAGACCTGCTGTGATGAGTCAGTCGAGAGTTTTGAGTCGACTTCGTCATCAAGCTGCGCGTCGGTCATGCCGCCAATTGGTTTGACTTCTGCAACTGCTTTTCCTGCTGGTGCAAGAGCTGGAGCTGGAGCTGGCACTGGAACTGGAACTGGAGCCGTAACAGGAACTGGACTTGCAACTGGAACCTGGACAGGAGCTGCGACTGGCGGCAACGCAGTGGCTGCTGTCGGTGTCGATGTTCCATTTCGCGATGCCGATGCCGCCAGCAGCACGCCAATCTCTTCTGTCACAAGTCTATATCGACCAAGTAAAGAGTGTGTATCAGTATCAGTATCAGTATCGCGGGGCCATGATGTGCAACGATAGAACCATGCGATAATGCAAAGCAATCGGACAGAACGCACCTATGGTCCTTCTCACAGCGTCGCAGCTTCTTGATAAGTTCGCCAGCCAGTTTCAGCGACAACTGCTCAAACAGCGTTCTGCATTGGGCTGCGATAACAGTTGGCACAGACGACCGTTGTTGTGCGATAGTTTGCAATGGTTCCAGACACGGGTGGCCAAGGGGGGTTTGTTAGCCAAATGACGCTGCGAGTCGGATGCTGGGGGCGGAGCATCGCGATGTGCGATGTGCGAAATGTGAAATGCCAAACAACACAAGCCAGAAGCCAGAAGCCAGAAACTCGCTCTCACCTTTGAAATCCAGGTCCGCCATGCCGGCCGTGAGATGCTGGAACTGCGTTTTGCAGGCCTGGAGTTTGGCGCATGGGTAGAGATTTCAGGCTGTTAGTACTGGCGCCACTGTATCGGGTCGATGCGGCATCAGCCAAGTGGCGAGAACAGAGCGAATGGAGCAGAGCGCAGAGCGCAGAGCGCATCTCGTGGCGATGCCGCAGCACAATTGCAGTGGAATGTTGTTCTGCAAATGCAAATGCGAATGCGAATATGAATGCGAGTTACAAAGCAAGCAACGTACGCACCAGTGGCGCTAGTACGGCCGCCAACGGCGCTCGGACCAGTGGACGCAGTGCTGCCTCGACAGCGTCCCAGTCGCCGGTGCCCAGGTTGTGGACGGCGTGCGTCAGCTGCAGACTGTCGGCGGTACTCCAGAGCATCGTGCGGATTGAGAACCAAAACTCAACTGTTTGGTCGCAAAGTGATCCTCCTGAGAACCTTTTGCCGTCAAAACTCGCGCAATCGAAACAAGCCCAAACAGAATCGTTGCGAGCGTTTTCTTCTTGGATCAATGGCAGCAACGGACAGGATTCAGGCTGACGAATGGCTGCTTCTCAAGCTCTCGTCAGGCAATAGCAAGCTCTTTATACTCAAATCAGACGATAGCGTTGTCGACCTTGGCAAGTTTGGCAAGTTCTGTGCAAAGGATCTGGTTGGCAAGCACCAGCTTGTTCCCTACGAGATCTTTGGCAACAATGAGCTTCGTCGCCTCGAGAATCTCAACTACCTGCAAGAGTTTGGTATTGGAGCACCGTCTGTCTTGTCTTGACTGGCAGAGCCAGCAATACAGAGTTCCAAGTTACTAATGCAGAATGGCCACCCACTGGCCGTTTGTGATGCTACGGAAAGATATGGGCGAGACTGAGGAAGACGCCAACAACAAGGATCTTGTCGATGATCCAGCATCACAGAAGCTGTCCCACGAGGAGATCGAGAAGCTCAAGACAAAGAGTCTGAGCGGCGAAATCGGCCATGAGGTTGATTACTGTGCAGCATTCCCTATCAGCAACCCTATAGAGAAACTGACTTGGTTCTCCTTGCCGTCTCTTCAAGACCATCATCAAGGCAATCTTGGAGAACAACGTCACATTTGAGAAGAAGACCGAGTTCTCCAAAGCCAAGTACATCAAGCGAAAGCAAAGAAAGTAAGACAGGCACAGCGACTCACAGACTGCATATACAAAGTTGTAGGCATATGTGCACAGCCCTGACGACTTACCTCACACATCGACATCATCAACAGATTCGCAAAGATCTTTATTCCGATCAAGCCAACTGCACGAGCACTGTGCGACTTCTATTTCTCAAAAAGCCCAGAAAAGATTAGAGAACTGCGCATGGACACACTTTCGCAAATGCTTACACAGGCCAACGTGCGAGCGGGATCGCGGTTCTTGGTTGTCGATGATGCTGCTGGAATATTGGTTGGCGCTATGTTGGAGCGCATGCATGGTGAGATTCGTGCCTCTTTCACTTGGCTGGTATCTACAGACTAATCTGGTGTGATACATCCTGGATGTCTCCAGGACATGGCAAGATCTTTCTTCTACACGACAAGCAGTCGCCAGTGATCAATCTGGTCGATACAATGAACTTTAGCCCCGAGATCACCAAAATTGTTTCGTCACTGCCATGGTTCCACTTGGATGCTCTGCCTCCAAAAACAGGTATGCTGTGCTTTTGTTGCAGTTTCTGGCTGTCGCTTCTTCGCTGCCATCATCGCTTGGGTAGAAGAGACTCGATCTGACTTGCTCGAATTCACTTTTAGATCCCTCAAACCCCACCGCACTTGAACGCGCAAACGAGCGATACCAACAACTTGTCGAGACGTTCGAGACAATTCATCGCGGTGACTTTGACGGGTAGGATTCGCAGACCAGATGTCTCCAGAGATTCGGTCTACATTACACGCTGACATGGCCCGACAGGCTTCTGGTTGCATCGCGTTTCGATCCAAACGAGATTCTGAAAAAGCTATCTCCGCTGCTGGCTCCCTCAAAGCCGATCGTCTTCTACTCACCTGAAAAAGAGGTTTGCTTTCATGTCTATGCACTCACTCTTTGCATGTTACAATTGTCAATGTTGCCTGCAAACTAATGATACGATTGCTGCATATGTAACTCGGGGATCGATTGTATAGATGCTTCTGGAAACGTTTAGCTATGCTCGAGTTTCCAGGCGGTACATCAACACACAACTTACTGAAAGCTGGCTCAGAGAATACCAGGTTCCATCGGCTTCATCCGGTATGCACCCGTCCATGATGACCAGTGGTAGCGGAGGCTACCTGTTCACTGCAACCACCGTGGTTGAAAGCGGACCTAAAATCGCTAGAGCAGGTGCAAGTTTGCCTGGAACTGGCGGTCTAGATATGGGCCAGAAGAAATCCAAAAAGCAAAAAGTCGATCCAGAAGTCCCGGTTTCTACAGAGTCTATCTCGGCACTCGAGACTGCTGAAGCCAGCACAGGCTTGGATGAAGAGGGCATGCAGGAGGATGGTGAAGCATAAAGATTGGCATCTTCTCGTATAGTTTATTACTTTGTTTAGTGAAGCAGCTCGAGCATCTCTGTGACAGAGACAATCTTTTCCCGCTCCTTGCCAGCGGCGATACCGCGTTGCTTCTCAATCTCGTCAAGCCGCTTCCAATCTGCAAATGTTGTTGTTCGTGTTCCCCGCGACTCCAAGATGTCTTTGACGGCATCGAATCCACGAAGGCCAGTGCGTGCTACTGAGTCACTCTTTGCAAGCTTTCCATTCGCCAGATCTTCCAGAAGTGACTCGGCAGTTTCAAATGCATCATACATGGTTGATGCTATCACGCCACGCGGCCCGGTCTTGATCCAACCAGACACATAGAGTGCCTCCTGGCCCTCAACGCGACCACGCACGTTCGCGATTAGCCCCATCTTGTCATCCAGAGGGATTCCATCCAATGGCTCGTTGCGATACCCAACACTTGAGATGAGAAGGCCACCCGAGATTTGTTCGAGCGCACCCGTGCCAGCAACTGACTGGTTCAAATCAGCATCCCCTGTCAACGCATTACGCTCAAATTCGACGCCGCACAAACGTGTACCAGAAGCATCCATCAGCAGCCGCTTTGGAGATAGCAGAAAGTCAAGAAACCATGTTTTGGATGCAACTTTTGATTCGGGTGTCGCTGATGCTGCAGAGAGCAGCAGATCCATCATGCGGCGACGTCCACGGTCTGCCTTCAACACAGACGCATAGGGAGCAAGCTGATTTGCCAGCCATGCCTTGTCGATCTGGGTGGTAACATCCGAGAGCGACAGCATCTCTCTCAACTCTTTTGTGGTGAATGCTGCATGGATAGGGCCGCGTCTACCCACAGTGTGCACATTACGAATGCGGCTTGAGGCCAGCTGGTCCAATGCATGACGAGAGATGTCTGTTTTGGCCAACCGGTCGATGGGCGAGAGCAAGATGCGGGAGATATCCGAGACCGCAACGTTGCCTTGGCCAACGATGATGGCGGTGTCTGTAGATTCAAGATTGAGGTTGAGATGGATGTGATCGGGATGGCCGTTGTACCAGCCAACAAACGATCGGGAAGAAACAACATTTTGCGGTGCAGGCGAGCCCTCAATGCCGAGTCTGCGCTCACTGGAGGATCCATATGCGAGAATGACGGCGTCGTATGCGGCTCGGAGTTGGCTCAAGCGGATGTCTTGGCCAATTGTTGCGTTGCCTATAAACCGAAAGGTGCTGCTTTGAGCAACAGTCTCGAACTTTTGGACCACGTTCTGCAGCCAGTGGATCGTTAGTTCCCGGAGTTATTCGTCTGATTCTCGGGCTTGATGCTTCACTGGAAAGCTACCCGACTGCTCTCGGCCAACGCCATGCATTACCTTTACGTCTGGATGGTCAGGAGCAACGCCATAGCGAACTAGCCCAAACGGAACAGGCAGTCTGTCATACATATCGACCTGAATAGCAGCGTCCTTGAGCAGCCTCGAAGCAGCATAGAAGCCTGCTGGACCTGCTCCGACTACAGCGACATGGATTCCTCTCGTAAGTGTGATATGGGAGGAAAGCGCTGCGTGCACGAATTTGATTGAGAGCCTGCTCGAGGTTCTTGTGCTGCAAAGCATTGTTGTTGCAATCGCGATGGCAAAGCAGCGGCTTTTCTGGACGATTCGGAAAGCTTGGATCCAAACAGCGTCCAAGCAGGATGCATCGTGATAGATAAATGCCGGATCGTCTGTTCGATTGAGATTCGGCTGAAAGGCAGCGCAAGTTCTATGCAGCTTCATTCCACAGAGACAGAAATCAGAGAGTCAGATAAGAACATGATGGGAACCAGAAACTTGTCTGGCTTCCTCGCACAGCAATCCACACTTTCGCGTTGGTAGAACCAGCCAGAGTCTGGCTGCATGCATGCTGCATACTGTTGCCTCCTATCTGTAAGATGAGCTGATG
>JH393145.1:1470-23604 GCA_000235945.1 Homolaphlyctis polyrhiza JEL 142
CTCGTGCTGACGTTGACGGTCGTCCATGTAATGGAACTCTGTTACACCGACTGTTGATTTTCAATAGTGTCAGCAAATGCACAAGAGCAAGCTATGCGATTCAGAGCAACACGCGGCGACTGTAATTGTGTGTTGTAGTGGGTGTATTCGGTGCACATGCATATTGTGTTTTGTTGGTTCATAGACGCGAGGCATTTGCGAGATGCCTGCATCAATGGATCCATGCATCCATGCCCAAAAATAAACAGCACGCATTCCACACAAAAACACAGTAATCAAGACAACAAGACCATCAACACTCGCAATCATCTTACGTCGCTGCTTTTGGGTAGTGTATGCCTGTTGGTAGGTCGAAAGATACAAAAGACGGTCGGCATCTTTTTGTGTTGGGGCAGGCACGCTCGTGAACTGTTTCACTTGCTGGTTGAGTCTCTGATTGTTCATATTTATCAGTGTCAATGTACAAAAAATAGCCAAAAATCAACCAAAGGAATGAGGGATATGTGGTCGCGAGAGGAGTATGAAATGTAGATCCCAACGAGTCGAGATGCATGACAAAGTTGTTAGCAGCAATATAAGAGAAATAGGGGTGTCGAGGCTCACAAGCAGCAATAATGTGCATGTGCATGTGCAAGGGAAGTGGAGCAAGCAATCACATCGAGCAATGCACAGCAGCTTGACGAGGAAGCAGCAGTGCAATGATTGGTTATGATGAGAAGCAAATGATCTTCGCACCTCAAGATCAGTCAGAGGCGCGATATACGAATCGAATTTTCGCCGGCTACGACGATCTGTGCGAGCCGAATGCGTGATATGCTGATAGTCCTTGTAGTCCGACTGATAAGTTGAGTCAGAAGTCTTGGGTCTCAAATCGTATTTGAGAAGCTTGTTTTGGAGTTCACTACATGTGCAGCCATTTGTCAGAGAGCGTGTGACTATTTGTTGATCGAGAGAAAGCGTATAAATGGTAGCTGCATGATGGCATGACTGACCAGAGCTGCTTATCGAAGTAGTGGCGACGTTGGGGACGCGGCGACTCTTGTTGAGGCTTTGCTATTGGAATGACAGGCATCCTATGACAGATTTGATATGTTCCCAGTGATACTGTTTTAATGAAGGAAAGGCGTAGAATAGCGATCAAGACGATAATACTGACGAGGTTAAGAGCCTCTTTTTATAAAAAAATAACAATGGCAATAAATAGATTCAGGATCGAGTGTATCCAGACGATTGTTTGGCACAGACAATGGCCAGGAGGGCGATGCTATGTGTGGTAAAACCGTGAGAGAGAAAGCTAGATTCCTGGGGACTGTGCAGATCCGGACATTTCTCAGCAACTTGCATGGCGGCTTGGACAAAGATCGAGAGCAGCAACAGCAACAGCAACAGCAACAGGACAAAGAACAGCAACGGAACCAATGACCAGGACTGCTGTGGTGCGACCAGAGACGCCAGTGCGCAGCGCACCGCCTACTCCGGGAACGCCAGGCCGCCAAGCCATAGCCGCTGCGAATCCCGACGATGTGCGACGCTCGTTTGACGAATGGATGAAGATTGCAGCAGACAATGTTAGTTTCTGGTTCTGGTTCTCGTTCTGGTTCTGGTTCTGGTTCTGCTGCCACCCGAGTCCGATGTTTGTTCAAGGAAACTCGATGACAGTTGTTGCTCTTTCCTTCCCCACGTCAACTCACAATCCATTCCTATTCCTGTTGTTTTTGCTTTTACTGGCCAGAATATCAGCCCTGCAAACACTTGGAATCTTGCGCTCATCGACTACTTCTACGATATGAGTGTTCTGCGCGATGGCGCCTCAATCAACTTCCAAAAAGCATCGTGCACGCTCGACGGCTGCGTCAAGATCTACACCTCGCGCGTCGATTCCGTCGACTCAGAGACAAAGCGACTGCTGGATAGTCTGATTGAGCGATCGTCTGGCAGCACAGCTTCATTCCGAAACGATGATGGTATTCTAAGAGCTTTTGCCTTGAATATGTTTCTCGCAGATCATCCATACATATCTGCCAATGAGTCTAATATCCAGCTGTCTGTTAGATCCTGACGAGGCTCCATCCAAGCGATCGCGAGCCAAACACAGAGCGGCGACCAAAACTCTTGAGGAAGACATCTCGCAACTAAACTGGAAGCAGTTTGAGTCCGAGTTTGCCGTTGATCCGCTGTTCAAGAAAACAGCTTCCGAGTTTGACGAAGGCGGTGCACAGGGACTACTGCTGAACCACTTGAATATTGATCTGGAGGGCCGTGTGCTATTTGATGCAGGCGCTGTGAAGATGCTTTCAAAGAGTGATGCGACTGATCAAAAAGGCTTCAGTTTGACAAGCAATGATGACGACGATATTCCTGATGCAGAGTTTGAGAAGCTTATGGGTAAACACAAATGGCTGCAGTTTGACCCATCGCATGCTTTGTATGATGTTTTAATCTGTCTGTTTGAACAAGCTGATCACATGAATCGACTCACAATGTGACTATTGTTGTTGTTATGGTGTATGTAATGGTGGCATGCGATTTACAATAGGCAAGTTTGGCAACAACCTGGACAAGTTGGATACGCTTAGTATATGTCCAACTTTCAAAGAGTTTCGATTTGACGGATCGGCATTTGATGTGCCCATGACACTTCCTGAACAGCACCGCGAAGATCCAACAGACTATCATCTGGACGACGACGACAACTATGATCCATTCCAAGGCGGAGATTTTGCAGATGATGGCGATGATGGCATGGACATTGATAACCATGATATCTCGAGTGCAGAAATCAATGTAGCTGCACTCCTGGATCAGTCGATTGTTGTTGATGCCAATGGCGATAATCTGGGTGCAAACGCTAGTGTTAGAGGCGATGAAGACGATGATAGCAAGGCGATCGACTCTATGTTTTCGTACTTTGATGCAAATATGCTGCGGCAATGGGCTGGGCCAGAATACTGGCGCGGTCGATCAACGCGAGGTGAGACCCTCTGTCCGAAACATCGCTGCAAACCTTGAATAGCGAAAAACTGATGCAGATAGATATGCTCTGGACTGTACAGCCAAAAAGGTTGAAGGCTCCAAACTTGTAGCAAGTACTGTGGCGGCTAGTGCATCGACCCTCAAAAAGCCGCGCCAGCCTGCACACATTGATTTCATCACGGGCGATCCAGTCGATAGATCCAGTATCCTCGCACCTTCCACAAAATCCAGCCTGCTTCCCAAACAATCGCGAAGAGTCGCAAGCAAGCATCTGCTTCCAGTCGATCTTCATATCACGTCCAAAACATTTGTCAAGTATTTTTTGAAGCCCGATATGAACATTGTGGGCGATAAAGCTATCCGTAGTGTTGGCAATGGCAGCAGCCCGCAGAGGCAATCAAAGAGCATTTTGGACCGTCAGATTGACACGCTCGATCAAATGCAAGGTATGGACATCTTGTCGATCAGACAGGTGGCAATACAAACCTGGGTTAGGGTTAGAGTACTGACTTGCTGTCTATGCCAGATCAAGATCGGCAGAGTGGCGCTGTGCACGATAACACTCATGCCATGGCTGATGATGCCGCTCTCTTTGACGATGCCGATGGAGGTTTCTATGATGACTATGATGACTACGATTCGTTCCAAGGAGGCAACCCTGGCGATCTTTCCGTACAGCCTGATCATGACCCTAGTCGTGTCGGCGATGATAGCAATGGCGGTACATCGCATCAGCCGGGAGAGCACGACCAAGTTGTAAACGACTTCAAACCACATCACCATGATAGTGGTGATGGCGACGCTCATGGCAATTTTGATGTAGATGCCGTTCCTGCATCGCCAGGAGGTGCCGAGACCGTTGTTGATTTCGCAGCGCATTTGGCAAGAACATCCATGGGCCAAGTGGGCAAAGGCGCCAGACTTTCATCGACATATCAGCATCACCAGCAGCCCACACTAACATTTGCGAGATCAGCCAAACGTGTTGATGTCAAACGTCTCAAGGACAATATCTGGCGATCGATTGAAATCCAAGAAGAAGAAGACCGTCTTCGTCATCGTGCCAGTGTGTCTGAATCTTGTGCGACTGCTAGCCCTGTCAAGCCTGTCGATCGCAATCCTTTCACCGAAAAGCCTCGCAATAGCCTGTCTGAAAACACATCTGGCAGCACTACGCTGGTAAGAATAACACTCGCCACTTGAACCCCCCCCCCCCCTCCTCTTTTGTTGCAAAGTTGTGTAGTTTTCTATATCGTCTCTGCATACATGAGTCGATTGACACTTGCGAATAACCCTTACTCAACAATATCACGATCCAAAAACAACATCTCATCTGCATGTGTTTTGTATCCTGATTTCCATACAACAGGCGTTCTCAAAGGTCATTGGCAACCTATCGTCTGTGTATCCTGAACCAGCTTACAAGGATCTCTCGGTTGCTTTTTGCTTCATTTGCGTGCTGCATCTGGCCAATGAGCATGGACTTGCAATCCAAGGATCCTCTGCCTTGTCTGATCTCAACATTGTTGTGCCGCCACTGTCAACGGCATCGTTGCCCGCTGCATCCTCGTCCTCGTCATCGCAGTGATATCTCACAGCAGAAAATGATGCAAGCTTATTTGAAAAGAGCTATATGCAGAGAATGTCTGGCATGATTAATTGAAGATGACACCACTTTGAATCTCGACTCTTGATTCCATGTGTGTCGCTTACTACTTCGTATCAATGCCTGCCGCAGTCAATGGAATAGTGTCTTGTTTACCATTGACAAAAAAGTTGCAGTCTCCATCAAGGGCTTATGAAACAGCGATACGCTTTGGGTAGTTTGAATCAATCAGAGAATAGGGGTTTCAAGGATAGCATGCATTTCAAATATGCTTCATTGTGATGCGATGCAATGTGGCGAAACGAAACAGTAGAGATTCAACGACGCAAGTCTGAGAGACGAATGGCAACAGCATTGCGATGAGCTTCGAGTTCCTCAAGGGTTGCAAGAGTCGTCACGCAGTCACCAATGCGATTGAGACCTTCCTTGGTGAGCTCCTGCGTAGTGATATGCTTGACATAGGTATTGGTGTTGACACCAGAGTAGACTCGAGAGTATCCATAGGTTGGCAGTGTGTGGTTGGTGCCAGAGGCATAGTCGCCACAGCTGTGATTGAGGATCCAAGTCATACGATCGTGATGTTGTTGCGTAGTTGCGCATGTTATAGTCAGACACAGATCGTTGAAAGGAAAGCGCGTTGCTATACAGGCGATTGAGGGCAGATAGAAAGAAGAAGGCAAGCAAGCTTGTGGTGTGTATGTGTGTGTGTTACCTTTCAGGAGAGTATGCGCCAACGAAAACAGATCCAGCACTTTGAATGCCATCCAGCAACGATGCAGCATTGTCCACATTCAGGATGAGATGCTCAGGGCCATACTCGTTGGAGAATGCGACTGCTTCGTCGAGCGTGTCGACGAGGAGCATGTAGCTCTTTGACAGAGACACTTCCACGATAGCTGAGCGGGGAAGTGCCATTGCTTGGCGCTTGAGCTCGGCTTGGAACGCATCGCAGTCCGACTGCTTGAAACCAACGGCGACAAGGACAACTTGACTATCGACGCCGTGCTCAGCCTGAGAGAGGAGATCCGAGACAACGTATCGCGGGTCAGCATTGGCATCTGCAATGACCAGCAACTCAGATGGGCCAGCAGGCATGTCAATCGCCAGAAGAGCCGTGCTATCAGACTGAGCAATCATCTTTGCGGCAGTGACGTATTGATTGCCAGGGCCGCAGATCTTGTCGACCTTGGGAACAGTCTCGGTGCCGTATGCCAAGGCAGCGATGGCTTGAGCTCCGCCAGCTTTAAGCACGGCGGTAGCGCCAACCTTTGCGGCAACATACAAGATCTCTGGTGCAATCGAGCCATCCTTGCGAGGAGGTGTAGCAAGCACGATTTCGTGGCATCCAGCAACCTTTGCAGGCACACCCAGCATAAGAGCAGACGATGGTAGAACCGCAGTGCCGCCAGGAACATACAAGCCGACACTGTGGATGGGCCTAACCATACGCGAGCACACGACGCCTGGCATTGTTTCGACGACAAGAGGCTTGCGATCCAGCTGAGCATCGTGGAACTTGTAAATGTTATCATAGGCGAGATCAATGGCAGCCTTGACATTGGGATCGATACGCATTTTAGCGGGATCAAACGGAGCACGCTCGACAATATCATCAAACGACATTGTAGCGCCGTCAAACTTTGCAGTATACTCGAGCAGTGCAGCATTACCACGAGCACGCACATCGGCGACGATTGGTTTGACACGAGCCATGATTTCATCAGTTTTGAAGATGGGCCGCTTGAGAAGACTGGCGGCGGAAGATTGATCAAGCGAAGCTTTAACATATGAGCGCATCGTAAAAGGCTCAACTGCAGGAGCTTCCTTGATAGCAGCATGGACTGTTGGAGGAACTGGAGTGGAAGCGGAAGTAGTGACTGGCGTCAAAGCCGGAGTTGGGATGGAAACAGAGGCTGGAACAGCAACAGGCGCAGACAGTTGCTCCTGTGTTTGTGTTTGTGGCTGTGGCTGTGGCTGTGGTTTAGCATTTCCAGGACGACGAGTGATCTTCTTGGCGCGCAGATCCAGGTGCTTTTCGACATCAGCGAGCGAGACTCCCGAAGCGACGCATTTGACGAGTGCAAAGTAGATCAGATCAGCAGCCTCCCAAGCAACATCGTCGTGGTCGACAGCGTCGCAAAGCTCGCCAGCTTCCTCAAGGATCTTGGATCTCAGCAGCGCAGGATCAGAGAACAGACGCTGAGTGTAAGAACCAGGAGTTTGCTCAGAACGGCGCAGTTCGAGAGTCTCAGCGAGATGGGCGATACCCGATGCAGGGCCAAAGCAGGTGCGAGTAGCCTTGTGGCAGAAACCAGGAGCAGTCTGCGAGACGGTGAAGCGCAGAGCATCAGCATCGCAGTCCCAGTCGATGCGATGCAGACGCTGAGTTGCACCAGATTCGCGGCCCTTGTACCACAGACCGCGGCGGCGAGAGTGGTAGACGCCAGCACGGTTGCTCAGTGCAGCACGGATCGAGGCAGGCGATGAGAAGCACAGTCCAAGAGCAGTGCCGTGTTCGTCGGCAACGAGTGTCGCATACAGCGCGTCTGTTCGATCGCTCACGAGCTGCGACGCGAGAGCGGCCGCAACATCCACGCTCCAGCCACTGGTGCCACTGGTGCCACTGGCAGCTTCTTCAAGCGTAAGGTGCGACAGCGGCACTGCAGTCTGCAGCTGCGTGGCGGCATGCTTGGCATAGATGCTGCTGATGCTGGCAAGCGATGCGAGATCGCTGTTGTTGTTGTTGTTGTTATCGATCAGCAGCGTCACAACCGTCATCTGAGTCACGGCTGCATTCGACTTGGACTTGGACTGCACTGCAATCGCAAGGCGCTCGGCGATCGCGGCTGCTGCCGCATCAGTCGCTTGGACCACAACAAGCGACACGAGTGTGCTCAGCCCTGCGAGTGCACCAGCGTCCTGGCTGCCACTCTCACTGTCGCTCTGCAGCAGGCTCTCTGCCATCGCCGCAGTCACGCACACGCCAATGCGCTCGCGGGGAATCCCAACATCGCGCACAGCACCACGAGTCCTTGCAGCAAGAGCAGCAATGAGCTGGCTTGGAGAGCGCATGCGCCAATCGCAGACAGCAATGTCGCTGCCACTGTTGAGCAATGGTACTGCTTCCGATGCGTCGTCATCGCCGATGACAGTGTCGATTGGACTTGTGGGGGCTCCATTGCCGCTTGCTGCTGCTGCGGATGCTGATGCTGCTGGTGGGGCTGATGGGGAAGAGCGATCGAGAAGCACCCACTGCTGCTTGAACGCAATGTCGTCGTTGGAATCGCTGCTTGATGCGCCATGCGAGGCAGACAGAGCAGCAAGCGAGCGCTGTGTCAGCAGCACAGGGAAAGCCAGAGCAGTGGCAGCGAGCAAGTTGCGCTGTGCCACAGTGATGCTGGCGGCATCAGCAAAGTCGGCGAAAGCAACAATCATATTGGGGCTGATGGAATTGCAATTTGTGTTTGGGAGAATGAGCTGAAACAGAGAATTAGCGCTGTCTTTGGTGCTGCTCTTGCAGCCACAGCACAGGCGCAATCGTGGGACGGCCGTGAGCGCACTGGAATGGGAATGCGCAGTCTCGCAGACCATCAACCACACGCTGCATCTGGCTGTGCGTCAGTGTGTCTCCAAACTTGATTGCCGTGCTGCTGCCGCAAGTCGCAAGTCGCAAGTCGCAAGTTGGATTCGCATCGCATTGTCCATACCACGTGGTCAATGAGTCGCTTGCATGCTTTCTGGAATGATGCGGGAGACAGAGGAGACAGAGGAGACAGAGGAGACAGAGGAGACAGAGGAGACAGAGAGAACACTCACTGACACGCCTGAGATTTGAGGATCTCAAGGGTCGCACCATCCACCGCTTTGCTCACAGGCTGCTGCGACAACAATCGCTCCAATTGCACCCGCTCATCTGCCGCGTGCTGGTCAACTAGGACAAGCAGCTTATCTCCACCAACCATTCCCTCTGTACCGCACTGGCTATCCATCGTGAGCGTAAGAGTGCACGCTAGAAACCGACGATCCACCTGCCCTATAAGCTGCATTGTTGCAAGGCTTGTCTTGGTCAATCGCACCTGCATCGCATCCAACTGTCGTTGCGCCATCGCTGCAATAATCTGTCATCCAACTCTCAAAACCTCATTCAAAGAAACTCAGATCTCCACAAGTATTCGCTGTTTATTGCCGATAGAGAGATTCGTTATTCTGTAGTTACACCACTTCTTGTCGTCGCTTGGCTTCGATCTCGATCGTCAACTCAACAACAAGCTGCCAGTCATCATAGTATCCCTCTATCACATCCACCCAAATCACCATAACATCAAATACACACACACACACACACACACACACGCACGCACGCACACAAATAAATACAAAACTTGCTATCATCAGTCATCAATCTAATTTTGACTGTTGTAAATAACAAAACACTGGCGGATAGTTGATATACGATGCACAGCACCTTTTACACATTTCTTAAACTCTCGCAGAGCACGCTCAAGCTCTCCAAGATTAAGATAGCAGTATCCGAGCAAGTGCCGACCTGGAAGCGATGCTCCTGGCAGCGTTACCTGTTGTACATTCACAGATCCAACTCCATGATTGTGAGCTACAAAACAGAGAGTTTGAAGCAACTTGCAGCACCATCAACAGAAATATGCCCAAACCCTTGAGGAAAGAAGCTTACATATTGTTGCAGACAAATAAGGGCTCGTGAGTAAGCACCAAGCTGATAAAAATCCTTGGCTACCTGTCAGAACAAACCCCAAACCCACCATAAAAAGCAGCATTGCATTTGCTATTACTTTGTGTTTGCAGATCTACAAAATAGCTTAAACTCCCTCAAAGATACAAAAGAGTGTGGCGAGTGATATGCATCCGACGGCTTACTTGGTATACATCATATGCTTCAGCAGGTCGGTTGAGTCGTCGTTGAAACCACATAAACACTTCCTCTCGTGTCATGGTTGGCTTGAATGTCTCATAGTCAGCAAAGTCGTTCATCATTCCTGCTTTTTGTGTTTATTGATTGGAAAGTGACTGTATCTCAGATACTGACTTGTTTTTGGCGCATTTCGATGGCTGCTTGCATTATTCCGCTTGACTCTATATCGCACTTGACTGGATATCACAGAGCCTGTGTTCCCCAACTTGCTTATCTGAACCTATTTTCTATAGCCTGCTTTGCTAGAGATGTCCGACGCTTGCGCTGCTATTGTAAACAAGATAACTCGACTATCGTCATTTGACCCGTAATCTTCATTCGGCAGTGTATTTTGTTTGTATAGCTTGATCACGAGTCATTGCATCAAGAGCTAGAGATGTGAGCGGTCATCAGATCATGGGAAACCAAGTGAAGAGACACGTTCTTGTCTTTTAAGCGCATTTGGGAAGTTTGCACAATGTGCCCTTGTGTCCGGGAGCAATGCAGACTTTGGTTCCCTGGCCACTGCATGTCGAGAAAGTGTTGGGACTGATGTTGGGGAATCCATCAGGAAGAGGACCACTCAGATCCTTGTTATTGGAGAAATTGAGCACATAGACATAGACAACGCCAAGGGTTGCCGGAATCTTTCCTGACAGCATGTTGTTGCTGACATCAATAGAGTACATGTTGACGCTCTTGCTTAGATTGGGGAAACTGCCAGTCAGTTTGTTGGAAGCGACACGGAAATTGGCAAGCTGGGTCAACTGCGAGAATGATTTGGGGATAGTGCCCGTGAGCGAGTTTGAGGGCAGATCCACATTCTTGAGGTTCCGGCAGCGACCGAGTGACGCGGGAATCGTTCCTACAAGGTGGTTGGATGCTGCACCGCTGTTGATCAAGGTTCATGAATGCAGGTATGAGCTATTGAATCTCTACGGCTAAAGCAGGACACAAAACGTAGCATGTTATCGAGACGCGACTACTTACAATTGCTTGAGGTTGGGAAGGCTATCAAAAACATCAGGAATCTCGCCCGTGAGTTTGTTGTATCCAACGTCGCTATATGGTCAAAACAAGTACCCCCAAACAAGTACCCCCAAACAAACAAAATCAGTAACATTGAGGTGATAAATGCAAGAACCAGAGTGTATAACAGATGACCCAACACAACTTACAAATTAACAAGACTGGCGATCGCAGCAATCGTGAATGGAATCTGGCCAGTAAGACCCGATCCCTGAACGAAAAAGCTTTTGAGCGACTGCATTGCACCAATAGTTTCAGGAATCTCAGAGTTGAACGCGTTCTGGCTGGCATAGTACGATTCCAAGAGTGGCAGAGCGACAATATGATCTGGCAACACCGATCCACTGAATCCGGCACCGTCGATCGAGAGAGTTGTCAGAGAGACCATTGATCCAAAGGACTCGGGGATGCTTTCGCTGAACTTGTTGTAGCGGATATCCAGGCTGTTGAGATTGATCAAGCTGGCCAGCGAGTCGGGAATGGGCGACACCAGTTCATTGCCTGTCAATGCAAGCGACTGCAGGTTGACGAGATTGCCAATGGTGTCGGGGATCTGGCCAACGAGACGGTTGAAGGACAGATCCAGTTTGGTGAGCTGCGTCAGCTGGCCGAGCACTGGCGGGATCTGCCCAGTGAACTGCTCCGAGGCTAGGTTGCTGTAAAGAGGAGGGAAAGGCAAATGCATCGGCGGTTGGGCGAGCGAAGGGGAGAACAGAAATGTGGCGTTTTGTCAGCGGCGGTGAATTGGCAAGCACGAAAGCAGGAGCTGTGTGGGGAGCGCTGCGGTTGTGCTTACAGCTGTGTGATTGAGTCGCCAGAGCAGACAACGCCGCGAGCTGTGCAGCAGCCAGTTGCGTTGTAGAAGGCGGGGAAGGCCGAGTTGAGAATAGCGCAGTCGGATGGCATGGTCAGGGCTTGATGGTTGCTGGTTGTTGGCTGTTCTGAGTGGAGCAACGATCAAGGATCAAGGATCAAGGATCAAGGAGAGCGAGTGTCAGCCATCGTTTGAATCGTGCACAGAAACATGCGAAGCAACAAGAGCATCCATCGAACCTGTGAGAGAGAGAGACAGAGAGAGACTGGCTGGTCTGTGACTGGTTGGTTCTTATGGGTACGATGTAGCAGACAGGATGCTATTTATGGCAATGGCAGCGCCGAGAGGGTCGCCCCCGATCTTGCGGAACAGGGTCGTCTCAAGCGGACGCAGCGTGATTGCCATCTGCCATCTGCATGTGTACGGGTCGCTCGCTGCGATGATCGGCTGAACCGTTCAAGCGTGTACGCCGTCACAAGCACCGCCGCACTCGACCGCTGCCAGCCATCAGCCATCAGCCATCAGCCATCAGCCATCAGCCATCAGTGTCCTTGACTTCCATCCGACTAGTAGGCAAATGGCAACAGATTGTACCTTGAGATAGCGACTCTTGTAAACAAGCAGATCAGCAAACGACAATCGCAGGCAGTGCCTACTAGATACAAGCATTCAGCTATCACTGAAATCATATTCGGCAGCAATCTGGTATTTCGCAGCATCAATCAATCGACTCTTTATTGTTGCCGTTGCTCTTGACTTTGAGAGCTTTCCAGTAACAGATCCATCTTATCGTTTTCATATCTGACAGCCAGAACACTATACACAAGCTCAGACCAGCGCTGCGCAAGTGCTGCAAGTGCCGGTTTGGCTCGCATCTAAATATATACAGTAAACGATCAGCGGTCCATCACAAAACACTAATCCAAAAAACAAGACTCAATAGTCACAGCTCTCATCAAAAAACACCCTCCGCACCTGATCAGTTTTGCGAGCCTTATTGACACTATCGATTTCAGCCTGCACGTCATCAATCTGCTTCTTGATGCTCTTGATTGCAGCCTCCATCTGATAGTTGTGGATCAGCCACGCATTCGCTCCAAACTTTGCAATGAGCTCCAGATTCACGATGCGTTGGTTCTGGTGTTCGAGCTGTGCGAGCGCGTTGTTGATGGCAGCGTCCCAAACATGCTGTGGACTGTCGTCCTGCGGCAGTGGAAGTTGCAAGCGGGATATGTCAATCGCCTTCATCTTGATGCCTGCTGCTGCTTGTGCGAGAAGCTCCTTCAATGCTGGCCGATCCTATAACAGTGGCAAATGGTCAGTCAAGAGGATAGATCTAGTATATATGGATGGTCACGATGGATCTGGGCTTTAATGCACCTCAAACAGCTCGATCTCGGGGATAGACTCTGCCGTGGGTCGCTCAAGCTGGCTGGCTCGGATCTCTTCATCAATAAGCGCCTGCACGACTAATGAACAGAAACAGAAACAGAAACAGCAGCGGCAGCAGCAATGGGATTAGCAGCTGCAAAGACATTCTGCAGTATTAAGCCAAGCTGCTGGACTAGTGGCTGCATATGTCGGTGGAGCTGCTCTGACAACAGACGCTGCCAATACAACCAGACGAGGTTTACCATTCGCATCAAAGTCTGGATCGATATATGGCAGCCTGCATTCAATAGGAATATATGCACAGTCAGCAAGCCACAATAACAGGGCTGGCAGCAATAGCAGCAGCATGACAAAGCAAGCCGTGCTATTCATCATCATGTGCTCACGCATCCACAAGAAACTCGTCCTCGACAGTCGCCGACATGCTCTGCGAATATCCAACCACAAAACGACAAGTTGATCGATAGTCATCCCGTCACACAAAAACGACGTCAGATTGAGATTCCTGAGTACGCCGGTTGAAGTGCGATTCACAACAGAAACCCAAGACGATCACACACCCAAAAACCCACAACGGAGAAGAAACATGTCTGGCAAGAAGGGCAAAGCAAGGTCAGTCTCTTACCCTCGTGCACTCGCAGCGTGTCTTCTACTACTCATTGCTTCATTCATACTGACGCACATGCCCTCAAAAACTTGCAAACATAATAGAACGATTATTGTGAGACTGCTCAGCACGGCAGGAACAGGATTCTCATACATGACAACCCGTCGCAGAGTGATTCCCAAGTTGCAACTGCGGAAATTCGATCCAGTTGGTAAGCAAGTGATCTCCACTATTGCCGTCGGAATGTCATCGCATCAGCCATTTGCACGGCATTGTTGTCGTCATCATTGCATTTCTATTAAACTAGATAGTAACTGATATATATATATATACATATGCTGTGATTGATAGTCAACCAACATGTCTTGTTTGTCGAGACCAAGAAATAGTATATGAACAGTAATGACCCTGCAAGAAACCTGCATTCCTCCTCCTCTTTTTCTCTTACTTCAACAACACCAACAACAGCAACAACGATAACGATGATCGGATCTGATCGGATCGGATAGTGTGCTTTCATGGTTCATGGTTCATGGACCATGATTAATGAGTGTTTATTTTCTGTAAGAAAGAAGTCCAAGAATATTGTCTCGGCTGCCAACCAAAAGCATGATTGGATGAGGAGGGTGGAATGAGTGAAGATGCTGTGAAAGTGGCTAGGAGAGACAAAAAGGTTTTAGTATATATGACTGCAGCAATCAAGCTCAGAAATCGTCTGTTTCGCCAGCAAGAGTTGAAGCAGTCGGTTGCTCAACAACCGCACTTTCTTCGTCATCGCCTTGATCATCACGTGTCTGATAAAATTGTGGAGAGTTTTCCTTGAGGAACTGTGACAAGAGCGCATTCATGCGCTCAAACTCTAGCAGGAATCCATCGTGTCCCTCGTCGGAGTCGAGAATCACAACACGCGAGTTGGGCATACCCTCGGCGAGTTCTAATTGATCGTCGGGAGTGAACAGTCCATCTGATTGGATTCCTGTAAAAAGAGACAATGACAAGCCATTAGTGTCGGTCGATTTCATCAGCAAATCATCAAAGAAGCAAGCCAGTGTTGATCGCATCCAAAGACTCACCAATCACTAAGCTCGGTTGAGTGATCTTTGCAAGAGCCTCTCCAAAGCTGCCGCGTCCTTTGGAGATATCATGTGTATCCAACTTTCTCGTGATGGCAATGTAGCAGTTGGGATCGAATCTCGACACAAACTTGTCGCCCTGGTATCTCAAATAGCTTTGAGCAGAATACACCGAGAAGTCGTATCCTCGCGCGTCTTTTGGGGTACTGATACCAGAATCAGAGGGAGAGTGATTCGAAGTTGAGGTAGTACGTGCAGCAGTGGCTGCAGAGGCTGCAAGTTCAGCGCTTGTTGTTTGGTTGTTGCGACCCACAGACTTGTGGAGACGGAACTTGTGGCCTTCGTTGTGTCGAACTTCGGCTTCACATGCCGATGTCCACACTGGCACGTTTGGCATCAGCTTGCGTCCAAATCGTGCTTGGAATGAGTTGCGCGTGCGGTATGTTAGCAACGCTGCCATGCGAGCCGCCGCAAGTCCTGTGTTGGGAGGCTGTTGGTTGAATGCAGCGAGTGAAGATATATCGTGTAAGCAAGCAAACCAGCAACAGATATGGCAAGCTATACTAGTCTAGCCATTTCAAAGCGAGACTCACATCTTCATAAGAGTAATAACCATCAACTGGATACAGTTTTTAGATTAATGGCGATCAAAGGGTGATAGATCCAATCAAGATGCAGCATCCAACGCTCTGGTCAACCAAAAAGGCACAAGTACAAGTCGGAGAAGCAACAACCTTCAATACTCACGATATTTGGCATCTGCATAAATACATTGGCGCTGCTGCTCGCCCCAGCTGATGCACCAGGCCGAGTGGCGGCCCGTGGTTGCAATGGCAGCGATGCTGCGAACATACTCGGGACCAAAGAGCAGCGCATATTCCAGGACAAGCATGCCGCCCATAGAGCCGCCAACGACAAGCGCAATCTCTGCGACACCCAGGCGATCGAGGATCACGCGCTGCAGCCTGACATCGTCGCGCACTGTTGTGAGAGGAAATGTTGGGCCATAAGGCTTGCCTGTTGCCGGATCGACTGTGCACGGGGAAGCGGTGCCGTATGGAGATCCCAGGATATTGGCGCAGAACAGGAAGAACTTTGATGGATCAAAGGTCAGCCCGCGGCCAAAGAGCGGGCCCCACCTGTCAGACAGGCACATGCAGGTGGCGAACAACAAGTCATTGTGGGGTTAGGGTAAGTCGGCAAATTAACACCAAGCGGCTAACAGCAGCAGCACCAGCACCAGCCACAAAAAGATCAAAGACCGAAAATGCAGAGAAAACAGCAGCAGCGACAACAATGAGGAACGAGAGAGAGAAGGAGGAGGGAGCGCCTCCCTGTCACATACCAATCCCTTGCGTCAGCCGAGCCAGACAAGGCATGGCACAGCACCAATGCATTGGATGCGGTGTCATTCAGGTTGCCCCATGTTTTGTATGCCACAGGCACCTGCTTCAGCACAACACCAGACTCAAGCTCGAACGAGTCGAGCACCACAATTGTCTGGTTGCTGACTAATCTTGCAAATGGCGACGATGATGCTTCTGCAACTGTTAGCGGCTGCTGAACAGCAACATTGGTTGCTGAAGAGGCTGGCTTCGTAGTTGATGAATCAGCAGGAGGGGATCCGGTTGAAGCTGTGGTCTGCTGCTCGTGCAATTGCGTGCCTGTTGCTGTTGTTGACGCTGTTGATGCTGATGTTGAAGGTGCGAGCGGAACTTGTTGCGCGACCATTGTCGTGCGATTGGATTGTTGTGTGTTTGGATTGGGAAACAAGAGAATCGCAACCAAGATTCAGTTGAAATGGACACAACTGCGGCATTCGATGGCATTCGATGGCATGGTGATTGTCTATGTTGGTTGCATTATACAACAACACTATCGGCTTTGAATTGATTGTTGGGTCACTGGATTGATTGGCTTGTATGTGGATAGCTGATTGGTGACGATGTTCATGGATCCGTGATGAACACAGAACCAATCATCTATCGATCGTGTGTGATGTCACTATCACTGAGCAGGAATACAGACAACAGCCACCTCAGAACACAATCTGAATCCTTTAAAAAGGCATTTAGATCAAACGAGGTTTTTCAAAAGTGCTGACTACCTATTCCAATCCGTTTTATCAAACAACATCAGGATATGGCCGACACTCAATTCAGATACGAGATACACTCTGCCACTTTAAGCAAGTCCCTAAATCGCCTTATTGACCTACAAAAATCAGCAGCTGTGGTAGAAAGCAGCATTGACCATCCTATATACTCTTGTGTCTGTGCCACAGGCGACCCAAACTTCAAAAGGCTCGTTCAGGTTTGCCCCTCCATCTTGCTTTTGGACGCGCTTGTTGCTGCCACACCATTCATGCAGCAATTCATCAGTCTATCTGCATAGTACTACTGGTGCTGAGCTCGTTGCAGAATCGTGATAACGATACTAATAGAGCCATCAATAACCAACAGTCCCTCAAGCAGTGGATCAACTCCAATATCAGTCAAGAGCATCTTGTTGTTCGCGATATAGTCGAGGACATAACAATAGGCCATGCAATTGCACTCATGCTTCGTGAGCGTTGCCGTTTGACTGAATATCAATGGTATCGCTCTGTCCAACAGCTAATCCAAAAAACGATATACCACCGATTCGTGCTCAATTCATCCTTCTTTGCTATGAACCAGAAAACATCACGGGCGATGAGATCATTGACAAGACAGGTCTAGCAACGGCAACACAAAAAACTACCAACTGATCATGGGTCTCATTGTGCAGTATGTCGAGCGCCAGTTTGATATGAAGCAAGTTGAAGGACGGTGGACAACCAAAGGCATGATCGCCCGCGATATTTCCTCGCTCCTATCGTTCCTCGTCGATCTTGCCCTGCTACTCAAATGCAAGTATCCACTACCAGCCAATACTTCAATGGCCGTGATTCAAAAACAGGTTGGAACAGCTTTCGATCATTGAATGTCATATACAATCTGCGTTGTTTTCTGTTGAATTGGCATCGAAATACCGCCGTGTCTTGTTTGATTGACTGTTGACGTGAAAACAGTTTATTGGCGGCGCCGAAAAGACTAAAACAACTGTTCATAAACTCACCTTTGATATCGAGCCTGATTTGAATGCATCGTTTGCAAGCGGCGGACAGAGTCCTTGTATGTATCGTACTATGATCCCACCACATTTCATCTATTTCTTTCGACTCGGAATCCCGTTCTTGGCTGGAAGCTGAATCGTGATGCTGTGTGTGTGCTGCAATCGCAGTTGAAAGCCAAACGCAGCTGGATGTGTTTGATCAACTCATAGACACACCCGAGAAGTTTGAAGAAGTCTCTCAGGCAAGTGTGTTACAGGGATTAATATACAATGACATTTCAAATGTTGCGCGAATCCCATGTTCGACTTGAATCTCGTGATCTTTACAAACCAACGACTGATCACCAATCTTGTTCCCTTGCTTAAATGCTCTCTCCTCCCACTGTTTCGAATTCGCTTTCACCTTGCCTCCCTCCTCTTCCCCACAAAAACAAACACAGCTTCTTTTAGCATTCGTCAACATGAACCTAGGCATGCTAAATATCCAGGTTCCCGATCTATCTCACATGGATGATGGTGTGCATCTCCTCATTCTTCTAGGCACTCTTGCAAACTTTTTCGTTCCCCTGAACAAGTTTCTCTTGGCACCCGCATCGATCGAACATAAACTGCAAAACATCGAGTTGGCTTTGGTGCTGACGAGCGAGCTGGGGATCTCGCTTACAAGAGTCAGTGCACAGGGTAAGAATGCAATCATGGTTTTTGAGGGAGCTATAAAAGCTCATGCTTACCAGTCTCACATTGCCTTTCACTCTCTGAAATATGCTGCTGTTGCCATGATACATATTGATACTCACACTGTTACTGATATACCCTGTATATGTATATTGGTGTGCACTTCTTCCTGATTATTGATCACTAGACGTTGTTAACAACAACATGGTTGCTATTTGTAGATGGATGTAAGCTATGGACAATAACGATACTATCAACCTGCCATCAACCTATTTGTCTCTGCTAAAATCCATTGCTACACTAAAACCAGATGCTAATATGTGTTGGTGTTTTGAATCGGGTTTGTCAACTGTGTCGTGTTTGTCGTGTATGTTGTACCAGATATGCGCTCTATGAATGGTCAAATGATGAAACGGCCAATAGTGCTGATCAGCCACTGCAGACACTTGATCCCATGCAGTCCCAATCGCCAAAATAAGATCAGATCTTGATTTTCTGTCTCACTTGATCTGTCCGTTATATCCATCCATCTATCCAGCCATCAACCAATCGATCAATCAACCAACATATAGAAGCAGACTACAGCCAAGATTTTTCTCAATATAGCATCACTGTCGCTCAAACAGTCTGTGAAAGATGCAAGCGTAGAAAGAAGACAGACAGTCTAGAAGAAAATATGCGTTTCTACTTCAATTGAGTGTGTTTGAACTTGCAGAGGCTTCAGAAGATTGCAATGGTGCACCGATAAGCTTTGGTGCAGTCAAGACAACATTGGTAGAGTTGGAGCCAGGCTCAGCACCTGTGCTACTGCCGGCAGCGTTTGAAGAGGCGCCATCATTTGCAGCTCCACGCTCAGCATTGCCCTGTGCATCGCCACCCTCAGAATCATCACCAAACTGGTCTCTGAGCTGCGATCTGAAGATGCTGAAGAGAAGAGGCAAGCAGCAGGCGCAGCAGCAAAGCAAGAGGGATAGCAGGATAAACACGGGAATCAGAATGACTGATGCTGCTGGCGATTTGTCGCTTGAAGAGGCGTCCGAGTTGAGACGTTGGACTAGCAAGCCAATGAAGCTGTAGAAGAGCACCGCGGTGATGGCGAACAGAATAAACTGCTGGATCAAGAAAGTTCTCTGCACTTGCGATTGAGGGGAATCTGCATCTTTGCGTGTGGTGATGAACTTGCCAATGATGCCAGCGAGTCGGAAGAAGCCCCACAGCCAGGCAGGCAGGAACACAAGCCGCCAGTCGAGCGATGCTGCGGAAGACACATCAACCTTGATGATGATGAGAATGGCCTGTGCAATGCGAAGTGCAATGACATCATAGTTTTCAATGATGATGACGAGAAGCGACTTGGGCGATGGCAAGGACTCGAGCTCTTCCTCGCTGAGCTCTCCACTAGTGCGAGTCTTGGCAATCTCAACATTCAACTGAATCTCGGCAGCTGTTTGTGCTGTTGCCATGAGCGTATGGGCGATCTCCAGGATAAACCAGGGGATGAATGCGATACCAATGTAGGTGATGGTGCCTTGGAGTTGAAGCGAGATAAGGAGATGGAATAGTGCGAAGCAGACAAAGTAGAGCATGCCAGCAACCATGATTGCACGCGACTGCAGCTTTGTCATGCCGCCTTGTTCATCATCGTCGTCTTCATCTGTTGCATTTGTAGCTCTCTGTTGCGAGCCAGCTTCACGACGAGGCTTGTCTTCATCCTTTGTTGGTTCAGGCGCCGACACGTATGCCATCCAGATGAGGAATGCGTCAAAGATGAAAAGCGGGATGAAGACGACGGGCCATGACCAATCGACTTTGCCGTCGGCGCGCAGAGACAGAAAAGAAGGAAAGATGATAAGAACGGCAACGGCAAGACTGCACGCGAAGAAGAAAGAGTTGACAGCACGGATGATCTTTGGATCGAGGAATTGGGCAAAGGGCCCCATGGTTTCAAGCACGCGAGCGCCGTTTTCGCCCTGAAGATTGCATCGAATGTGGCAGTTTGGGATTGGATTGTCATTCAGTGTCAGGGTGTATGCTGTGCGATGCTAGATACGAAGGATGGTGGCGATTGGCAGTGAGTAGAAGCTTACATAGTCGTCATACAATGCACGCTTGCGCTCATCGCCTGAGTAATAGCATGATTGTGGGTCAGTATCGATGGGTGATCTGGGCTTTGCAAACAGCGATGACGCCAATGCCAAGCACAGCCTGGTAAGTTGGCTGTGCACAGCACTGCACTGCACTGCGGAATCGAACACAGCACAGCAGAGCAGAGCAGAGCAGAGCAACGCATTTCAATGATCCCAGACACATGACTCACTCAGAGTCTCGTAAGCTTTCTGAATCAGCTGGAACTTGTCGGCTGCTTCAGGAGAAGTGCCGGCCTTGTCAGGATGATAGCGGAGCGCCATCTTGCGGTATGCCTGATTGCATGATGCGATGGAGCGGGTTGTGGTAAAGCGTCAGCGTCATAGCCAGCGGCCGAGTTTGACAGAGAGCGACAACAATGGATTGCTGCACCTTTTTGATTGCATCCTGGTCAGCTGTGCGCTCGACTCCAAGAACCTGAAACGGCGGCAGTGATGGTCAAGTGATGGTCATGGGAGTTGCGATTCCCGGTGCGATTCCCAGTTGCGGTTGCAGTTGCAGTCGCAGTTGCGGTTTCATTGACGTCGTTTGGCGGTAGTTTCATGGAGTTGTTGTTGTCAGCAGCCGGCCAGTCAGCAAGCCAGTCCGCATGATGCCCGTCTTTTGAATTGGGCAGAATAGACGCATCGAGGGATGGAACAGAGTGCGAATGAAAGCAACGATGCAGAGCAGCTCACGCTGTAAAAGTCCTTTCGTGATGCCGTGGAGTCTGCGCGTTCCATGGCAGCGCTGGCTCTGTTTCTGTTGTGGCGATGTTTCGTGCTGCCAACACAGCACGAGTTTCAATGCCGCAACTGTGTTTCCTGAGTACTTTGCATTCGCTTTGCAGAGGAGCAATGTCACGAGCTATTTCAACGGCTCTCAGGTGTTTGACTCGCAATCGACAATCTGCACTTCGCTTGCTTGTGGCAACCAGAATACCAGAATATAATATAGAGTAATACACTGTGATATTTTGCAATATATTCCCTGTCATCTCATCTCATCTTATCTTATCGCACCGTATTGCTTTGAGTTGTGTTGTGCTATCGCGCACAACAACCTCATGTTCTGCAACAGATCTCATTGTTGTTGCTGTTGTTGTTGTTGTAACTAATATCACTGGCGTCACTCAATGCACACACAACTGGCGCTGCTGCTCACCAGCATCACTCTCACTCTCACCCTCTCGCTCCAGCTCATCATTGTCATCTGATTCTATCGCCGTCATCTGATTCCCTCGCTCGCAAGCCAGCGCCAAATTGCTCAAAATGGAGCACGAGCTTTTTTTCGCTCTTTCTCTCCCACGAGAAAAATGACTGCTGTCGGCGTGAGTCTCCCGCTTGTCCCCTTCCCTTGCTGCCTGCCTCTCGCTGTCTCCCTCTCCTCCTCCTCGTTGCCTTGCTCTCTCGCTTGCCTCGTCTTGTCCTGCCTGCCCACCCTGCCTGTGTGTCTGTGCACTGCTGGACAGAGAGCAAGACCACTGGCGACGCTTGGTGGCTTGCCGCTGAGTGATCTCTTGCCAGCAGCGGCGGAACCTGCTGATCATCTCCACTCTTCCCTCTTCCCTCAACCCTGTCTCTCCTCCCCACTCATCCCGCCAGCCTTGACCACCGCTTGCTGTGAGCTGTCTACCGACCCGCTAACCACAATGTCTCTGCTGTGTTGCTCTATGCTGCGCTCTGTTGCTCAGAAAATCTACACCTATCCCAACAACCCCCGAGTGTACAAGTCGCTTATTGCGGCCAAGTACAACCATGTTGAGCTTGAGGAGGTGCACATCCAGATGGGCATCGACAACAAGGTAACAACTGCTGC
>JH393147.1:0-10132 GCA_000235945.1 Homolaphlyctis polyrhiza JEL 142
ATCAGCACAGATCAGTCGAGAACTGCAATCTGCCTCCAACACACCACTCTTCTTACTTTCTGTGATCCATCTGTATTCTCCGATCTCTATTTTACAGTCTGGATTAATTGAAGAGAGCGCTTGATGCCAAGCCAGAGAACAAGCAACAGGTCTGATCATCTTGACTGAACCAAGTTTGAGCGTGTTGTGGATCGCGCTGATTGGACGCGATCAACCTGTGATACTGCAGACACGAGTTGTTTTCTCAAGATGGATGTTGTATCAGCGATCTAGTTTGTAAGCTATTGCATTGGTGTGTGCATTGTTGTGTTTGTGTGCGAGTGAGCGAGATTCTCGAACAAGTTCTTGCAAACACAGGAACATGTAAAGACAGCGTGTCTGTGGCTTGTTTGGTGTGAACAACAGCAACGACTCATCAAGCGTGGCAGTATATGATTGTGCAAGAATCCAACGCATCACAAGTTGCACGGTATACTGCACATGAACAAATCATACAAACTAGAATGCAAAACAAGCGATGCTTGCTCACACACATCTTGCCAAAATGCAAGATTTGATTGCATCCACTATCAAGCAATCGGTCCAGCAAACAGTACTGACTGCAGCTGTTTCCAAAGCAACAGTGCATGTGAATCACAATTGTAGTTGAGTACTGCCTTGACTCAAACCACAAATGCGATTCGATCAGATAATATCATTGTGTTTGCAGATCACAAACTGAGTGAAGCGATCAACACAAGCAAGCATCAATCAAATCGATGGCTTTTGTGTGTGTGTTGAGGATACCCATGCAGTGATATGCCACTCAGTTTGCATTGCTTGGATGTCAGAATTCGCGTTGCTTATTCGTGTGATGGTTGTGCCACTTGTATCAGCCCAGTTTCGCGCTGCAAGTCCAATCTGATGGCCAGAGACTGGTTTGTTGACTGGGATGGACAGAGATGGTGCAGTGACTGTCGTAGCAGTATAATCTGATCGTTATTGTTGCCATTGTTGTTGTTGATATGATCAACACAGCCAGATACACAGTCAGCCACAGCACAATCTCAGATGACACTTGCATCGACATGTCGAATGAAGTATCCTGTATTTGAGTGACCTGCAGTATGTGCAATGATGGCATCTTGGCATATGAGAGTGGTTTGAGCAAGAATAGCTGTTCTGTGTTGAGTGTCTGTGTGTAATACAGCTACTCAAAGTGATGATTGGTTTGTTGTTTACAGATAGAGGCAACAAGAAACGGATGAGAATGAGCCACATATCTGTGTGGTGTGCAGCACTCTGGAACAAACAGTGGTGTTCTTGACTGGTCATGCCAATAACATACGCGTTGCTTTCGCTCATGGATACACACTTGTGTCAGTATGGCTGATGTGAATGGCGATCTCACTGTCTGAAACAGTGGTATGCAGCATTGTTGTAATATATCCATCCAACATGATCACTTTGGCACAGATTGCACTCTGCTTCAGCAGGATCGTGATTGCTGCATCAGTGCATGCATCATGTCATTCGATCTGCACAACTGAGATATCATAAATGGCAGATTCAACATCGCACCTGATCGTGATCTCGCCTGAAAGCAGTGCCAGTGAGTGTCATTTACTTGTGTGTTGTTGGTGCATGCCACTGCAGAGACAACGAGTTGTGCGATGGCATCGGTGCAGCCATGATGAATGACAGTAATGGCGAGAATGATCACTGCCACACACACAGAGAGAGAGAGACACAGACACACTATGCAGTTGGTGCACAAGTGGTTTGTCGAGACCATCCATCCTGGACTTGCTGATGGCAGTGCATTGATGTGGTTTGCTTGTGATGATTGTGGCATTGATTGTTGTGATTGTGCTGGTTGGTTTTGTGATTGCGATGGCAGCAGCAAGCATGTGGTAGATCTGGATGCTGATGAGCACAGTACAGTCGCTTGCTGTTAGTTGTTGTCGCTTACCATTAGATCAACGAAATCCCATTGAGTGCAAGGATGTTGGATTTCCCATGATTCCAACAGGATCAAGCAAGGCTGAGATGATGCTGCCGAGTGTGGTTGTTGTTGGGCAAAGCACTCAAACATCAGAGATCCAGTTACTATTGATACAAACATGCGCACAACCTCATGGTTATGTGAGCCATTTCAGGCAGCAGCAAGCATGCCATCCCCAAACCATTCCAGATCTCAGATGCAGCTCCAGCGCCGATATTCTGCTTGTCCAAACAAAAAACACAAAGCAACTCGATCCGATTGTCTAAACATGCCAATCTTGATATCACCCCGCACCAAGGCGATTGTCAACGGCATTATTCGTTGGACTGCTCGCACTGTAAGCCAATGAAAGCCCGGCGGAAGGGAGAGGGGTGTTTGTGCTGCATTGAGCAGCGCTCTTTCATTGCGACCTGTAATAAGCCTGTTGATGGCGAAGCCTGATACCCTCGGCTGACAAGTTTGATGCAGGTTGTGCTTGGATTCGTTATTGTTGGCTCGGGATATGGCATCATGGTCGCGACGATTCCCTCTGATGCCCAAATGCGAGCGGTGGGTGCAATGCTTGTTGCCTGTATGCAGGCCCAACTCTGTTCCACACCGCCAGTGGTGTCTGACATACAGTCTC
Source organism: Homolaphlyctis polyrhiza JEL 142 (assembly GCA_000235945.1). Taxonomy (NCBI): domain Eukaryota; kingdom Fungi; phylum Chytridiomycota; class Chytridiomycetes; order Rhizophydiales; genus Homolaphlyctis; species Homolaphlyctis polyrhiza. Next base: position 2,610 of record JH393147.1, read on the forward strand.
GCTGCTTCGATGGCTGCTGGCTCTGTCGATTGTTCTTTGGGACTCGACCAATAGAGAATCGGCCATATTGATGTCGATAAGATGTCTGAAGACCGCCGCAACTCGGTCAAGGCCATTCAAGCCATCTTGGACCAGGCAAAGTCGAACCGTCCTGCCTACGATGTACAATGGTGCGTGGCATATGACTGGGTCGATGCATTCTCTATCCATAGTCGAGCTGCATTCTGATGTGTGATTTCTGCGATCGTATGCACAGGCCACGCCAGCTTGCCGCTGAAGCTGCAGCAGCCAAGGCCAGCACACCAAAAGCACCAGTAGCGGCAGAAGCAGCAGAAGCAGCAACAACTGAGGCAGCAGCACCAGCAGCAACTGAAGCACCAGCACCAGCACCAGCACCAGTAGAATCGCCAACAGAAGCAACAAGCAGCAAATGAACCACAGCAAGAACATGTCACTTTTATTGAACTCATCTCGCCGTGAGCGATCGCTGAAACTCTGTATAGGAACTAGCACATCAATTCTTTGAAAGTCAGATTGGATTGATCTCCTTGTGCATCTATCAAGCTGTCCCATGAGCAACAGCCATTGAAATCTGCCACAATGCAGACGCACCTCTCGAGATCAAATAGCAACTGCCGAACTTGATCCTGGCTGAGTTCATCAGATGCCCTGTTATAAAACCAATCGCAGGCATCGCCGCCATCAGTTAGCGGAAAGACTCGTGATGGTATAGACACTCGATATCCATTGTTAATTTCAGAGAGGAAATGCCAAGGAGAGCAGTGTACTTTAGCTTATTCAATGCAATCAGCCAGTTTCTGATCTTGATCTTGCCCTCATAGTCTTTTGGAAGCGTTTGAACGCGATTAAGACTTTGGATCAGATCGCTCAGCTGTGGATGGATCTGATCGACTGCAACATAGTTGAGTTTGAGCGAGTCCATGAGGGTGATGAAGAACTGAACAGTTTCTGCAACGTGCTTTGCGGATGCGCCTGAAGCGACTGCTTCGGTTGCATGCTCAACCGTTGCTGGAACGCCGATTTCAATGAGCCGCTTTGTCGCAGCGGGACAAGAGAGCTTGTTGCGGACAAAGAGCATGCAAAACAATGCCAGTTGTCAGGATGCCGGATGCTGATGTAGGATTAAATGAGCCGAGAGATACCTTGTAGTCAAGCATGAACTGGCGAACATCTGGCACAGAATCGTGCAGCAGCGAAACAGCTGTTTTGAACTGGGCAATAAGCTTTAAACATGCAGGCGTGTACCTGCAGCAGCCAAGCATCCAAGGTACACAGAGTCAGTATGATACGATGCGTGGCGCTGCAGAACACACATGGTCCACAGCAAGCGACGCAACTCCTGCGGTGAGATGCTGTCTCGGATATATGCTCGCTCCAGATGCTCCGTTGCGACGATGATGCTGAACAGGTCTGCCAGGTTGTCAAACTTCTCTCGCTCGGCGTTGTTGGTGACCAGCCGGACTTCCTGCTCGGCAGTACTCTGGCTTTGCATCCGACCGTGGCTTTGTATCGTGCGTTGAATCCCTTGTCGCTCCTAAAAACAGCTGTGGTACAGCTCCCGGTCGCCTCTTTGCCAAATGGTTCGAGTTTCCGTTTGGGAAAGAATCACAACTTGAACACACACACAACCAACAACAACAACAGGGAGCTTGGCACAGATGCGAGTCGTTGCGCTTATCAGGTGTGCAGTCGCTCGCTTGTTACTCTCTGCACTTGTATATATAAGTCATTCAGCTACCGCACCACTCATGCTCCTGCGACACATCTTGCTCCAGTGGTGGCAAAGACAGCTGCTTCAACATGATGCACTGTATCGCAAACGGCCACACCATCGTTGCTCTCGCCAACCTGCATCCACCGCAATCGTCGCTCTCCGACGATATGGACAGCCACATGTTTCAAACTGTCGGCCACGATATAGTCGAGCACTATGCCTCGTGCATGCAGCTGCCGCTCTTTCGCCAAGAAATCGTGCATGGTTCTATCAGTACATCGGCAAACTACACACCCAATCAGAACGACGAGGTCGAGGATCTGTATCGCCTCTTGTGGCGTGTAAAGGTGTTTCTGCTGGCTGATGACTGGATGAATTGGCCAACTGGTTCGGCATCCTACTATTGTTGTTATTGTTATCATTATCATTGAATTGCCGGGCTGATTGCGAGTGTACATTCATATAACAATCCAATCTGGCGCTCTCTCCAGGATGAGATTCCTGATCTCGAAGCTGTGTCGACCGGCGCAATTCTATCCAATTACCAGCGTACTCGCGTTGAGAATGTGTATGCCTTCCATCTTATCTATCGCCTGTTCAAACTCATTAGATCGTTTCAGAGACAGATGCAATCGAATCGAAAGCGGATTGGATGATTACACTCATCAACTGACAAAATCGAACATTGATCCAGATGCGCACGGCTCGGTCTGATCTCGCTGGCATTCCTATGGCAGGGCCGACAGGAGCAACTGCTTCTGGATATGATACATAGCAATGTCGATGCGATCTTGATCAAAGTGGCTGCGTTGGGTCTCAGTGAAGCACATCTTGGTCGCACTCTTGCCCAGATGCATCCTGTGTTGACTAGACTGGTGAATCTTGCTGTATTGTCGAGCATAGACACACACTTGTGTCCAAATCGCCTGAGCGTACTATACTGATGCCTATTGTCGTTGACACGCTCAATCGACTCTTGTGAATGTAGAATTCAAAGTATGGCATCAATGTATGTGGTGAGGGCGGCGAATACGAAACCTTGACATTGGACTGTCCACTTTTCAGGAAACGGATTACTGTGTAAGATTGAAGTGATCGATGACCAAGCACTGCAAATATAGAAATGCATTGGAGCAAGTGTGTGCGATCTCAGTTTCTGTACTGACTGGTTGACATATTGTTTGTTCTTTGGTGCAATCACGGAATGTCGAGGGGATAAACAGTCAAGGATCAGAGCATCAGATCGTCTCAGAGGACGACGTAGCCCCTGTTGCCGTGCTCAAAATCATCGATGCAATAGTCGAAGAAAAGTCTTTGACGGCTCTGCTTCAGAACCAGTGGATAGAGCAGCTGCGACAGTGCACGCGCAAGAGCATGATGATTGTTGATGAAGCCGATGTTTTTGACAGCGATACTAGTGAGCAAGATGATATGGTGTTTGCTCTTGAGGCTTCTAAAGATGCAATGGTGTGGGAACTTTACAGAATGTTGCGTTTCTTGGAACTTGATCTGGCTACTCTATTGGCTGATTACTTGTATACTGATCGCTGTGAGCAGATCAGGGCATATCAGAATCGCAAACTTCGCGTCGCGATCCAAGCGGTTGAGCCTAGTAGCTTCGCAGGCCCAGCAGGTGAGGAACCATAAAGCTGGTTGATGTTGTGTTATCACCATTAAGCATCTCTGACAATATCCCTGACCTCGTTCTGTTTTTTTGACCGAAATCAAACAGTGCTGCCAAGACCAACTGTCTATTTCAACAAGCCATACTTTTCGATTTCTGGTGTTACAGTGGCCAATATAGGCGCCGACACATCGAAAAACATGACCCTGCAGGAAGAAATGAGCTTGATGGCAGGCCATGTGCTTTCAGCGCTGGCTGATTGCAACATGAAGGCAGAGGATATTGTCCAGATTCACGTCTATGTTGCGGACATGAGCCAGTTTGCCACACTGAATGCTGTATACAAAGGTTTCTTTGGACACATGAACCCACCAACACGGTGAGACAGTCCTCTTTCACTGTTTGTTGTATCTATGCTAGATCGTCAAGATTGGTCGACTGTTTGTTGAGATTGATTTGACTAATCCGACTCACTCCTCGTTTGTGCAGAGTGACTGTATCCACAGAGTTGGATGGTGCTCAAGTCCTGATTGATTGTGTTGCAGTATCACGTGAATATGAGGCGATTGAGCGTGACACTATGCATGTGCAGAGCATCTCATACTGGGCGTAAGTCTTGCACGCCTTGGCGCTTGGTCGTACCGTGGCCTTTATGTTAAAAGATGTCTCACTGACATGTGCTTCCATTTGGACAATATCATCTGGTTTCTATCACACGCTACTCTCTACTGGAAAACAGACCAGCGAATATCGGGTATGCATTCGCATGTGCTGTTGCTGCCTAGTTTCTTTATCTCTGTCCTGTGTCTGACATTTCTTTGCTGTGCTCTGACGCGTTTGATATAAAGACCATACAGTCAAGCGGTCCGTATTGCCGACCACGTGTATCTCGCTGGCCAAATCGGCCTAATACCACACACAATGCTGCTTCCGAAAGCAGACAAGCTTCTCAAGAACGATCGCATGTTGACTGACATGGTGCATGAGTGTGCTGTATCGCTGCGAAGTCTGTCCGCAGTCACATCGGCAATGGCAGCTCCTTTAGTTGAAAACTCGCTTGCATGTGTTTGCTATGTGTCTGATATCAATCTAGCTTCAGCTGCCCAGTCAGCTTGGAAATCGCATTTCCAGGTGCGTTTGATGATATCAATGTATGACTCTCTGTGTGTGGGTGTGTGTTTGATGAGATGCCTTTAGAGAGGCTTACAAACTCGAGCACCGGTTCTGACTGACAGATTGATAATTATGGTGGTGTCTGTTTTACTGAAATGGATCAACTGCGTCTGTGCTGTATGTGTTTTGGATTCAGACCTTTGCAGTTCCTCCAACAACTTTTGTCGTAGTGAAATCACTGCCAAGACTTGCTAGAGTCGAATGGGAGGCGATTGTTGGACATCCATCCGGTATCGAGCGACTGCAGCAAATTGTTGACGAGGCTGATGAACAAGGTCAGGTGCAGATCTCATCCAGTAGCCGTGTTCTCAGATCTAAATCTGTGATTCGTGGAGATCCTAGCAATGGGTCGCACAATGCAACGTGTTCGGCCGAACTTAAATGGATGGGCATGTCTGGTGTGGCAGTTGCCCGCGCCGGGTTTGATGGTATGTTGAATCACTTTGTTATGTGCATGCATTATGAACAGTTGTGTCATAGAAATGGCAGTTTGTACCAATAGGAGATGATTTCGAGCATACTTTTTAAAAGGTTACTGATCTAGTTTGGATGCACGCTCGATTAGACGACATTGACAAGCTGACGTATACTGCTTTGGCGAGTCTCTCCCGCGGGATGATGGAGACGATCAACAACGTTCTTAAACAGTTGGAGACCGTTGGCGAATCCAATCCATGGCGCAATGTCTACAGCATTCGTGTGTTCCACGTCAGTGTGATTCCAACTGCGTGGATTGAATCTGCTATGCACGCTGCACTGGATGTTTATGCTATCAAATCGGGTAGGATACGGCCTGCACTGACAACCATTGCGGTTCAAGCCATCATCGATGGCGATGCTATCTCGTGTATTGCATATACATCGACTCTGCCTTGGATCGCCAATGCAAAATAAAGTCTCAAGCATTCAATATACGGATTCTGTTTGAAATGCCCTGTCCAATCTTTCTTTTCATGCTTTCCTTTTTGATTTTGGAAGAAATGTTAAAGTAGAAAGAGGGAGAGCGCATCTGTTGCCTTTTCGCTTTGAAGCTGGCTGTTGAAGGCTGGCGTGGGTAGTATCGAGGTCACAGGTCAAAAAATGACATCTGGATCCTGTTCATATTCAGTCAATAGATTTGCTGGTTGCGATGCTGCTGAAACCAATACAATACAAAGTAAAAGATATGGTGCATGTCAGTCTAAAGTAGTTGCCGATACAAGGTCTCAACAATACACCATCTGACCTTGCGACGCGCCAGAGAGGGCAGCAGCAGCCGCCACAGCCTCATCTGCAGCAGTCTCAATCGCCTGTCGATCCTTTTTCTTTCCCTGCACTTTCTTCAGCCGAAAGAATTCTTCACGATCTTGCTCATCAAGCTCAGACGTGATGAACTTGATTGTGTTTTCGATCTTTGGAATGATGACATGCTCGATAGCATTAACACGGCGGTTTGTGACCTTGATGACTTCGTCGAGAATCACAAATGCGGTTTGAAGCGATGCAAGTTCGACAAGCACTTGGACTGCCTTTTGATAGGTTTCTTTGCATCGCTGGACTTGCTGACCGCCGCGTCCGAGACCGGTCAATTCAAAGGCTGAACAGATAGATCAGCGATAGAGAGCAGCTTCAAACGGTGAGTATGATGTACGGTTTCAATATAGCGAATAGGTTCAAAGAATCATGATAGAGTCGCTCACAATTCTGGCCATCAACGACCATATCAAAGGCGGGGAGCATGACTCCCGACACATTTTCAGTGTTTGCTTTGACTCGGAGCTGCGCTGTTTTAACGCTTTCGCGAACTTGGTACCTGCATGCAGTGCAGCAAAAGATAGCCACTCAGTCAGTCAGTCATACAGAGCCGTTGTTTGTAGCAACAATAATGCAACTGAACAGGTTGACAGATAGGTTGTGAGATCCAGAGACAGACAGATTGACCGCCACAGATTCAAACGCACCCAATTTCACCAGTCGAGTATTTGACTTCGGCGTACGAGAAGGAAGCCACTTGCAAGACTTTTCCCATCTTGCGCTTTGCCTTTTGGGTGCAGGAATGCGGTCGGGAGAGGGTTGATGTCCAAGTCACAGAGATTGAATGTGGTCGGTTTGTTGAGCGTGGTGCAAGCTTGTTATTTGCTTGGTCCTTTTGGGACACGCACATACATCCATGGACATGTTTCAGGAGCGATGCAGACTCACCTCGTCAATCTTGCGGAGGATATCTCTGAAGCGGCGAGTCAGGGCCTCGCTCTTTCGTTTGAGGAGCGAATAGCCCGTCTGAGCACCCTTTAAGCGGTTCTTCATGGTCGTGAGTGCCCTATGAATCCAGCAAGTCAGCAAGTCAGCAAGTCAGGAGATGGAGTGCGCCGGCAAAAACACAGCCATGAATGAGTAGCATTGAGCAGTAGATGGCAGTAGCGCACATGCGGGTCGGGAAGATGGCGAATTTTTGGCCAGTGCCGGACATGGTAAGATGTTGTTTGTTGTGTGAATGCGAGGGTGTTGAAAAGCAGACAACAAACCCGCAAGTTTGGTATCCTGAGGATGGGGTGAAAAGTCTGAATTGAATAAACTCACTTTGAGCTCGCACAATTTGTCAGCACGCGATATTTGACTGGTGAGGATGTGGCCACGCCTCATTTGTGGTCTTTTGGCAGGTGGTGGCTCGAAAGCTTCGCTGTGGGTGGGGAGGGGTTCCAGGTGCTATCACATCGCAACACAGCACAAGGCTGCATGCAGTGGGGCAAGGCAGCGCAGGACAAGGCAGGGCACAGGGTACTGGAAGCATAAGCACAAGCATAAGCGGCATCAGCATCAGCATCAGAATCTGCGGCAGCGATGAGGGGCAAGCAAGGCGATATCGTGGCGAGCAATAGAGCGTGTGGATGAGTGTGTTGGTATGAGGAAGGAACTTGTGGAGCGAGACAGACAGCGAGACAGCGAGACAGCGAGACAGCGAGACAGACAGCGCGGACGACAACGATACCAATTCACTCCGCAGACAGCATC
>JH393147.1:10232-20686 GCA_000235945.1 Homolaphlyctis polyrhiza JEL 142
ATCAGCATCAGTATCAACTCAGAGGGGCTCAGCTGTATCCTCCAAAGATACAATAGCAGCAACAAGAGACTCGGCATCGGAACGCACACACACACACACACGCGGGTCATCAACCACTCGCACTCGCACTCACACTCGCGCTCGGCAGTGAGGCAATTTGCCATCCATTAGTCCCGCCTGTATCACCGCCGCCGTCTGTCTGTCTGTCTGTCTCTCCGCTCGGTAGCTGGCGGGCTGCTCATTGTTTGCTCATACCCAGCACTCGTCGCTTGCAGCTGCGACTCGCCACCTCCGCTATCCCTCCTGTCCCTCGTGCCGTGCCGTGCCTTGCCCTGTGCTGCCTTGCTCTGCCCTGCCCTCGCAGACGATTAACAACGCCGCCGCCGCCGCCGCCTTTGTCGTCACCTTCACTTTCGCCATCGCCCTTGCCTTCGCCATCCCTCTCGCCGCAGTCATATGCTTTCTCAGGCTAAATGCAGGGCCAAACAAGCGACAGTGAGGACCGGCAAGCAGATGGGCAGAGGCAGACAGAGACAGAGACAGAGACAGAGACAGAGACACTCACCACAATTGACGAGGATGCGCAGAGAGGAGGATCGGGGCGCCATTCGCACGCGACTCAGCACAAACACAGACAACAGACAGCAGACAACACACAGACACTTCTCGCCGCCACAAGCCGCACATCGCATCTCTGTGTCTCCTTGTGTCTCCCGCTGTCTGTCTCACGCCAACTGTCTCACGCCGTCTCTGTATACATCGATATCTCGCTTCATGGCCCACGTTGCCCCTGCCTGCCTGCCTGCCTGCCTGCCTGCTTGCCTTGTCTCTCTGTTTCGCTGGATCGCAATATGACGTCGTGGCTCCTCCTTTTGCTCTGTCTCTCCCGCCCACTGCCTGCGCCGCGCCCATCTTACACCCGTCTTCCACACCCTTGTCTATCTCTATCTCTATGTCTCATCCACCCGCAGCGTGTTTGCTAACATCCTGGTCCCCAACCCAACCCAACCCCCCTATTCGCGCATCGCATCGCATCGCACCACATCGCAAACACGCTCCCACTCGCCACTTGCTATTCACTCTTGGCTGACCCTGCCTTCTGCTCTGTGTCTCCCTTTGCAATATCTGCTCCACACAGATCTGGCCATACATCTGAGCCCATCACTGCAGAACACAGTCTTCACTACTCGATACACATTCTACACACATGGCAGATATTGCAGAAAAGATCGCCGCAGTCCGCAAGGAAGCTGAGGCTCTCAAAGACAAGATCAAGCAGAAACGCGATGCCCTCGCTGACACAACGCGTGAGTCTGCTATCCATCTCGCGTTTTGTATGCCATGTTGCTATCGCTGACTTGTGTGATCTCATACATCCCACTAATCTATCTATCTATTGCCAGTCAAGGTCGTTGCAAATGACATCGAGCCGCTTCCTCGCATCATGATGAAGGTACGGCGTACCCTCAAGGGCCATCTGGCCAAGATCTACGCCATGCACTGGGGTACAGACAAGCGACACCTCGTCTCGGCTTCACAAGACGGCAAACTTATCGTCTGGGACGCATTCACCACAAACAAAGTCCATGCTATTCCTTTGCGGTCCTCATGGGTCATGACCTGTGCCTATGCGCCGTCTGGAAATTATGTGGCCTGCGGTGGTCTTGACAATATCTGCTCAATTTACAATCTCAAGACAAAGGAAGGCGCAGTCAAAGTGGCTCGTGAGCTCTCTGCTCACACAGGATACTTGTCGTGCTGTCGCTTCCTCTCTGATCGCCAGATCCTCACCTCCTCTGGTGATATGTCCTGCATGCTATGGGACATTGATGCTGGCATGAAGACCCTCGAATTCAATGACCACACTGGCGATGTCATGTCGCTCTCACTTTCCCCTGATAAGAACGTATTTGTATCTGGTGCTTGCGACTCTACAGCAAAAGTCTGGGATATCCGCACGGGCCGCTGTGTCCAAACATTCACTGGTCACGAATCCGATATCAACGCAGTCCAGTGAGTCTCGGCTCTTTTTGTTTCTCTTGTGCTTAAAACAGCCAATGCCTCGGACAGAGACACGGACAAATAGACACTGGTGAAAGGCAGGACACGCGTTTTGCGCCATTTGAAACGCTAACCGATACTTGCTTTGTGTCACATTGTCAATTCCCACCCCAGATTCTTCCCGAACGGCGAAGCATTCGGCACAGGCTCGGATGACGCGTCCTGCCGCCTCTTTGACCTCCGTGCTGATCGTGAGATGAACCAGTATACACATGACAATATTCTGTGCGGAATCACATCTGTTGGCTTCTCGATCTCGGGACGCCTTATGTTTGCTGGCTACGAAGATTTCAACTGCAATGTCTGGGATACGCTCAAGGGCGAGCGAGTTGGTGTCTTGGCAGCACACGAGAACCGCGTATCGTGCCTCGGTGTATCGTCGGATGGTATGGCTCTCTGCACGGGTAGCTGGGATAGTCTGCTCAAGGTGACTACTGTTTCATTTGTTTTTCCTGCATCTGTCTATACCGATAGCTCTACTGACCAAACAATGCTATCGCGCTTTGCTACTTGATCCAGGTTTGGGCTTAAGGAACAGTCCCGAGTCTTTACAAATTCTTGTCATCTTTTTGTTTTTCTTCGTTTCCTTTCATCGTTCCGTTTCGTCTTTAGCATGGGCTGCAATGAGCAGGGACCACTTTTGTCCTTTGTCGGCACGCAACTGTTTTGGGCAGTGGCTATGGCATCTTCATTTCCAGAGTACAGACACACTCATATTCTCTATCTCGATTCGTTCCAAACTCCAACTCTGTCTTGTCTTCAACTGGTATTACCAATGCCATAGGTTTCTCTTCTACCGAAACTGCCCCTTCTCGAACTGCGCGTCCACTCCTTCCCGTTTCCTCAGAGTTGCAATCATTGCCAGCCCATACCTATCTCCAAAAAAACAAAACACCACAAAACAACAACAAACAAACTATTTGGTTTCTCTATCACGCTCTCCCCTTTTCTCTCTCCGCCTCCTCCAAACAACCAACAAACAACGCTTTCGACTCGAAACTATTTTTTATGAGTACAAATTTCAGACTAGCTTTCAACTGCTCTGGTTCCACTTTCGTTTTCTCTATGATCCCCATTTCCTTTCTTCACCTCTGCTCTACTTCACACATTGGCATATCTCGCCATTTCTTGCCAAAGACACATTGCTGCGTTCTCCATCTCTGTCACATGCCTTGTGCTCACTCTGAATGTGATCACAGAAACCTCACACGCAGAAGCAGATATTCGAATGCCACTTCCACACAAACACACAACACGGACAAAACGACAGAGAGCAGGAAATGAAAATGAGGAGTGGGCCATTCAAGCAAGAAGCAATCAGATGCCTCCACCGCCATCCTTTGAAAACTCTTATTATCTTCATTCATCAAAAGCAGGGATGCGATAGAGCAATGCACGACCTTTAGCATTTCCAATAGAGAGATAGCCACCACGCGGGGAGAAAGCGACCGAGGAAACATATCCCAAAGGCGTGCCATTTTTAGGCCAGTTTTTGACGACACGCATTGTGGGCAGATGAATGATTCGAAGTGCGTCCTTAACTTCGCGGCTAGCCATGACAAGCAGTTGAGATCCCGGGTGGAATACAAGTGTTGTGATTTTGGTTGTGAGATTGTCAAAGGTTTTGATGGGTTTGGGTCCATGAGATGACGATGCACCCTGGATGCTGCCAGTGCTGGTGTACCAGGACTCGATGTCTGATGCTAGATAGATGTTGACAACACCCATGCCTGATCCCGTGGCAATGTATTTGTCGTCGGGTGAGACGGCTAGCGTGGATGCGCCAATGCAGCCTTCGTCGGGAAACCGGTACAGACACTCGCGAGTCTCCGTGTCCCATTTGTAAACCTCGCCCTGCCGGCCATAGGTGAAAACATCATCGCCCGTGCTGGAAAATGCCATGGCATTGATACCACCATTCATCTTTAGGTCTCCGATCCATTGGCGAGTTTGGCCCGACACGAGAATAAGATTGCCTGCGTGGCCTTCAAAGGCAATGAAGCGGCCGCAAGGCGACACACTCGATCGCTCATAGCTCTTCTCCAGGTTTCCGCGTGCTGCAAGCAAATACCGTGAACCATGAACGAGAATAAGAGCGGTGATAACCAACAAACGATCAGAAATCAGAATCTCGCATACCACAAGTATTTAAGCAGGGAATGAAAGAGTGACATCAAGCAATAAAGCAGTATCACCTCTTGCACCAAAAATCTTGGTAGTTTGACCTGTCACTAGATCGTGGACAAAATACCATTTTCGACGGCTCGTCACAATGACCTGTTTGCCATCAGGTGTAAAATGGGCTCGATAGATTGGAAAGTCTTTAAAATGGATAGACTGGATTTTCGGGTTGATCTTGCCATCGATTTGAAAGAGCCGTAGCATCTTGTCAAAGCCGCACGTCAGCAACACTGGCGCAAAGGGATGGAACTGGATACCTTGGACAACTGACTATCAACATCCAGGCGGCAAGCAGGCACGTGAGATTAAGGAGTTGAATGATAGTCAGGATATCAGATACACTCAACAGGATAAACAAGAAACGCGTGCAACTTGATCGCGCAGCTTACCTGCGACACGGATAACTGGTTGGCGTCCTTGAGACGCTGCAGGATCAAGCGGTCAGGCGACAGCAGCTGAGTGCGGTGCACATCTACTAGCGGCTGTGTAGTTTGCAGCAACTTGACCAACGCATCATGGCCGAGCTCGGTGGCTTCAGGATCAATCGATGATGTTGTTTTCGTTGTCGGTTTAGTTTCGTCATCATCGTTATCATCTGCATCTACATCATCATCATCATCTGCAGCGGTTCCAGTTCGTTGTTTCTTGAGCTTCTTGTGCTTGCTGCTCGGCACAATCTGCTGGTCGTCGGGGAGTGTTGCCCACGCCGGAGTCGGCGCCATACGCTCAAACTGGCTACGCAGTCGCTGCTCAAACTCTGCACCTGTGATCCTGCTCTCGGCAAAGTCCTTTCGCAGCTTGCGCAGTCGGGCCTTGTCCTGTAGATCCACGGCGACTCCGTCATCGTCGTCCACCCACGCTGCTTTCTGCTGCTCTTCATCTTCCTTTGGGTCGTTAATCCGATCCTCGCCGTCTTGATCGTCTTGACCGTCGTCGTAGCCACGCTTCTTGGACTTCTTGTTCTTGCTAGCATCATCGTCGTTGACATCGTTATCATCAACTTCTCCCACGGTATCGATTGAGAAGCCAAAGAAGCCATCTGCAGCAGGAATTGTATCTTGGCCCTCGGCTTCCTCATCTCCAGCCTCCTCGTCGCCGTCCTTGTGCCTCTGCTCGCCACCAGAAGTCGATCTGCTCTTGGGCTTTCCAGTCGCATTTAGAGCCTTGGATACACCGTCTTTGCTAAACCCACCAAACACAAGCTGCGCCAGCTCGTCTTCCTCGTCATCAATGCTAACCAGTGCTTGCTTTTCGTTTTTGCCTTTGATATCCTCAGACCGTCCAGATGCCAAAACCTTTGGAATGCTTTGAGAAGTTGGTTTCGACGATTGCTTGTGATGGTGACTGTATGGCTTATACGACTGCTTTTTTTGATGCTGGCTTGTTACTGCAGATGCATCTGCGTGCTCAGAGTTGCCATTGATTGAATGGCGGTCATGATGCTGCTTCTTTGGTTTTGGAAGCGCCTCGCCTTTGTGCTTGGCAGCGCCTGTCGATGTCGCTGTTTTTGACGCCGCTGTCATGTTATTTGTGAGCAAGCTGGCTGTTGGAAAAAAAGAGAGAAAAAAAAACAACACAACAAAAAACACACAAACGACAAATATCCCCAGGACCATTCGATCTTGCATCTCATCGAGACTTGTTGCTTGCCACATCCATATCTCACACTCTGCCACAACTAATCTAAACTATCTACATTCCAACTTGCAGCATTCCACTCTCCTTGTCACAACATGGATCTCGCTCCCATTATGGTATCCATAATGATTGCAACGCCACCATCACACACACACATACAGCATCGTGATCGAGTTTGTCAAGTGGCATCTGCTGCCAAAGCTGTTGTGCTCAGAATTAACAAACAAAGCAGCGCTATGTTTCATGGTACAGTGATGTTGATATGAATCTGCGCATTGCACTGTGTGCAGGTTGATGGATAACCTGTGAACGATCACGATGTATCTTGTGCCAAGCAACTTGTCTTGAATGAAATTGTTCATTCTGTCAAGTGTCTTATTCGGTCAGATTGAGATGCAACTTGTCTGCTGAAGCATCGATCCTGTAAACTGATATGTGAGGCAGTACTTTCCAGGAGACAAATAATGCCGGAAACTGCCATGAGTTGGTATTTTATGCTGGTAATAAGATCTGGGGTCTCGACTTGTGACTTGATATCTTGCTTACGACACGATATCGATCAAAACTAGCTATAACCTGAACAGTCCCTGAGATTCGTTTTTGAGCATCCAATAAACAGTCTCTCTCGATCGAATATGGCTGATAATCGGCTATAGCTACTGTGTCTTTGATTGGATACAAAGTGTTGAGCCGTACTTTGAGGATGTTGACAATCTGGCACATTTAGCCGTGCAACTATTCTTACGCGTGGATATACTTTCCTCCATCATAAACAAGTAGGTGTCCCATTCAAAGCCTCGTTTCCGTAAAGCCACGGTCTGTTCAATACTATTGCTGCTGCTGTTACTCTACAGCGGCATGCACGTTTCGTCTGCTGTCATCCAGCCATATTTTAGTTTATGGAGGATATCCGGGTATGCACCAAACAGCCTCATTGTGCATTGTGAATACTACTTGTTCACTATTGTCAAATGTAACCTGGACTTTGTTGCATGCTGGTTGGCGCCATGCACTTGTGCTGGCTCGCCTACACGGCTGCTTGTGCCACTCAACATACTCCTCTTGATATCCTGCGCGATCGACCACTTGTGATCTTAATTGCTGATGCGCGATTGCTTTGGACTGACTCTCTCCCTTGCCTTGCTTCATAAGCCGACATTGACTCACAATATACTCGTTGATTCCGAATCTTCATTCCTCGATTTTTGTAATATCGTACTTTCCTACCCCACCACATCAACAAACAAAAAGGCACAGCGGCGTCGACTGACCCATACAGGGCTACCCCATCTGATTCCATAATCTTTCTTCGATAGCGTACACCACCGTCTCTGCGACCCCGCTTCCCACACACACACACACACACACACACACCACTGTCACGATCGCCACAATCGTCTTTGCAGCCCTGCTACTCTCTCAGCATAATGTCGGCTCAGATATTCGATAAATACGAGATCCTGCACAACCTTGGCACGTGAGTAATAGCCACGCCATCGTGTCCCTATGCGATTTCTCTGTTTCTCTCTCTCGCTGTTCCTTTTTGCGTTTGTTTAGCTCCCTCCCCCCTCTTCAGAAAAAAAGTGTCCTGTCAGATCGCGCATGGATGTTGTTGATGTTGTGCACCACAATCCCGGCGCACAGCCCGTCTGCCATTGTCGATTGCCACTGCAGAATTGCATCGCCAGTTGCCAGTCTACTCTTGGCCCTCGTCATTGTTCTCTGGCACTGCTCATGATTGGAGATGCATTGATGCAGTCGTACATCGAGAGACCGATTGAGAGATGGCTCGCGCATGGCTCTGCCCGCAACTACATTGTGCTTTCCATTTCCATTTTCATCTCCATCTCCACATCCACAATCCACAATCCACAATTTCTCCCATTTTGTCTCGCATGTGTCTGTATCTATATATATCTATATATATTTGGTAACAATCCATGCTCCCCTAACGCCTTCCCCTTAATTCAAAAACACCACACAAACACCAAACACACACACAACAAAACAGAGGCGCCTTCTCAGAAGTCAAGCTCGGCATCGACCGGGCAACGGGCCAACGGTTCGCCATCAAAGTCATTGACAAGCTCAAATGCAAAGGCAAAGAAAACATGATTGAAATGGAGGTCAACATTCTAAAGCGTGTTCGCCATCCCAATATAGTCCAGCTCTATGAAATGTATGAGCATGCTGGCAAAATCTACTTGGTTATGGAACTGTAAGTTCTCGGATATCTATGGCTTTTGTCTTTGTTTGGGGGGGGGGGGAGGCGCTCTGTGAGAGTACATTTATGACTTGCTATCTTGTTGGATAAGGACGCTGGGATTAACAATGGTTGATTTATCACTCACTGAATGGATGGATGGATGGATGGACGGAATCGATCGCCACAAACGATGGGTTCGACGCTGCGAATACAAACTGCCGCAGTGTGACGGGTGGAGAGCTGTTTGATGAAATCGTTGGTCGCGGCAAATACACTGAACGTGATGCCGCAAAGATTGTTCATCGCATCTTGCAGGCAATCGAGTACCTGCATGTCATGGGCATTGTGCATCGCGATCTAAAGGTAATCGCTTCGACCGATCACCCACAATGAGGCCAACCAAGCTCTTAGTTTTGGGTTTTCACTGATAGCTGCTGTATAAACTCGTATGTGCACCATTTCATAACTCCTCTGTGTCTCTCTCTCCTTCTCCCTATCGTTACTTGGATATCTGTATACATTTAGCCTGAGAATCTGCTGCTATCTGACAAGTCCAAGAACGCAAAGGTCATGATCAGTGATTTTGGACTCTCCAAGATCTTCAACGATGTCGAGGTCATGAAGACGGCATGCGGCACACCAGGATATGTTGGTAAGCTGACTGTATTTTACACGCAAGTGGATACGAACAAGCAAACACCAAGACACTGACGGAAACTATGTGACTGAAATCAAAATGGTTCTGGCGATTCCCAACAACGCAAATAGCACCCGAAGTGCTCAAACGGCAAGGATACGGCAAGGAGGTTGATCTGTGGTCACTTGGTGTCATCACCTATATCCTGTAAGTCTGTGGTCTTTATCTATAATGCTACAATCGCTCCGCCACCCCGAAAACATATGCCGCAGCATTGTATTGACCAAACAACAACAATAACACAATCATGCAGTCTTTGCGGATATCCTCCCTTCTTTGACCCAAACAATGTCGAGCTATTCAAAAAGATCATGTCTGGTCGCTACGAATTCGACTCGCCTTGGTGGGACGGTATTTCCGAGAAGGCCAAGGACTTTGTCCGTCACCTGCTAGTGCTGGATCCCAAGATGCGATCAACGGCAATCACTGCACTGTCACATCCGTTTATTGTTGAGCACTGCGGCCCATATGAACCCATGTGGGCTCAGTCGCAGGTTTCGGCTATGCAGAATAGTGGTAATGCTGGGTTTTCTGCCAAGCCTACTTTGGCGCCGCTTGCTTCGACTTCGTCAGGCAGCAGTGCAAGCCAACCACCGCAGCAAGTAACCATGCAACACCCAAGAGTAAGTCTGTATCCTCTAGTCAATTCATCTGCTGCTTGTTTCTAAATCTGCAGCATAGCAATGCTGCATCCTCATCTACTTCCCAACTTCCTTCCCTCTTCTCTTTTTTGGTGGTTTGGCATGCTCGACGCGTTTTGACGGGATTGTTGCCATGAGGAGGAGAGAGCTGCCTGAAACAGCCACAACTACATCCAGACGAGATAACCACAAGTGATGCAAAGAAAACTGACTGATGGACTGATGGACTGATTGTTGGACAGCCTATCTCGGTTCAACAGCAGCGAGCACAGCAACCAGCCAACAATCTGGCACCTGTGCTACAAAACAATCTTCAGCGAGTGCAGAGCATCAAGAACATGAAGGCATGCAAAAAGACAACAACATGAGAATTTACTTTCTATCCTGTTTCTCCTCTTGTATATCACAATCACAATCACTACTGCTTCCCCTCAATCAGCATCAATACTAGCATCTCTCTGTCTGTCTCTGCTTTACATTTCCTAATCCATTTTGTTTTGGGCCAAGTTGGGCTTCCTCGCCATGACTAACGAGAACCACTTGATTTGGTTTATAACGTCTTACTTTTTACTATGCGGCGATGCTTACATCTTATAGCAGGTTCCTGATCCACGACCACTCGGTTCAAAGAGTCCAATGGACGACAGTGCGATCGTGACTTCCAATGAGGGGATCGCTTCAAGCCATTCTTCGCAGCAGTACAAGGTATCTGGACATCATCACCAACACAGTAGTGGCAGCCAGCATCAGCAGTACCAGCAGCAAGCTCAGCAGCAGCAGCTGGGTCAGCAGCAACAGGGTCAGCAGCAGCACCAGCAGCATCCTCATCAGGGTCATCATAGAAACAAAAGCTCCTACTTTACTGCAAAGATGCATCGCATCACTTCGTGGTTCAGAACGGGTGTTGCCATTACTCCTGCCCAGCCTGGTTCAAAACCTCCTCCAAACCCAAACACAAGCTGAGCTCGATTCCTTGTTCACCACTCTACACGGTCGCTCCTTCTATCAACGATGGTCGCTCTTCTCCAAT
>JH393149.1:0-16849 GCA_000235945.1 Homolaphlyctis polyrhiza JEL 142
GGGGATGTTATTGATTTTATGACAGCATGGAAAGCAGATGCAGATGCAGGGCAGGCAGCGACAATCAGCGAAGCATAGAGCGGGAGAGATGACAGGGATCAGATGTTGGTTCGCGATCGGTTGAATCGCATTTTGGTCATTTGAGCTCCTTTGCTCGGCATCAATCAAAACCGACAAATGAGCTCGCTCAAGGAGTATCTTGCCAAGAACTACATGTCGACTGCAGCGATACCAGCTGGCGCACAAAAGGGCTTAAAGAAGAGCAAGAAGCTTGGAAGCCACAGTAGTGGTCGCAGCCGGACGTCAGCCAAGTTGCCACCAAACGCAACAACGACGATTGTGGATGAGGATGCCGATGATGTATGGGGCTCAACGGCAGCAGCAGGCAGCAGCAGCAGAGGACGAGGCCGGCGGCAGAACGGCGGCGACGATGATGGCAACGAAGACGATTCGCAGGACGATAGCGCACCTGCAGTGTATTCGGATGGCACCGCAGCAATGCGCTTCAAGCCGAATAATGCGTCGTGGGTTACTGTCCAGCCAGCACAACAACAGCAACAGCAACAAGAACAGCTACAAGAGCAGCCTCGCCGCCCCTCGCCGCCACCATCGGATTCAGAAGACGAAGCAGAATACAATGCCAAGTCAGCTTATTCGAGTCAAAGGCGATCACCATCTGCCTCAGCACAGACAGAATCCTCCACGCAAGACAAGATGCAAATGTCAGACGGCACCCGCGCTGGCCTGCAATCCGGAGCTGCCATTCGCGAGCATTTCGCTGCCCAGCGACGCGAGCAGCAGGAACGCCTGGCAGCAATGGATGCCGCACAGCTTGGCCGCGATGCTCCAACAGTCCATCGTGACAAGTTGGGTAGAATCATTGATCCAGAGGCACTGCGGGCAGAGATGCTTGCCGAAAAGGCTCGCAAAGAGAAGGAGGAGCAGGAACGCATTGAATGGGGAAAGGGTGTTGCGCAACGCCAGGCCAAGGAAGCCATGGAAAAGCGGCTTATCGAAGAACGCACATCCAACTTTGCAGTCTATCGCGACGACGTTGACTACAATCGCGAACTGATGGCGCGCGATCGATGGGGAGATCCCATGGCGTTCATGACTTCGCAAAACAAGGATACAGGCATCGATGGGTCGAGTTCCAAACACAAGCGATCGCGCAAACGTGAGGTCTATAAAGGGCCGCCTCCGCCTCCCAACAGATACGGCATTGCGCCAGGATATCGCTGGGATGGCGTTGACAGATCCAACGGATTCGAAGCAAAGTTTTTCCAAGCAAAGCATGCAAAGGCTGTGTTTGATGATGCTGCACACAAATGGTCAATTGAAAATATGTGATTGTGGCTGTCGGGGTTTGATACACATATCTGTGTTTTATCACTGTCGTTTGCATAGCCTGTCTATGAGTGAGCCATATCATCAATCTGTGTCCAGAAAAGCATACTTTATTCATCAACGCCAAACAGCATCATGAGATCATTCACATCCAGCCGCATCTTGGCAAAGCTAGCTGCAGCATTGGGATCATCGCCCAGCGCACTATCGGCAATCTGCTGCTTTTTAGTCTGCAAAGCGAGAATGCGGTCCTCAACGGTGCCTTGAATCGTCAGTCTATGCACAATCACATCGCGTTTCTGACCCAGACGATGAACGCGATCGATGGCTTGCTGTTCGATATGAAGCCAAACAAACAAAAAGCATTCTGTCAGTGGAATAGCAGCAGCCAGATCAACACTGGCCATAGATCACCCAGACATTTACTTGCATTTTCGATCGCGGGATTCCACCAAAAATCAAGCATGATGACGCGATTTGCAAACGACAGATTCAGTCCGACGGAACCGCACTTGAGACTGACAAGCATCACAGTAACTGCATCATCCCTCTTGAGCTGCTTGATAGCATCGTCTCGCTCTTTAGCACTCATACTGCCATCGTACCGCACAAACCCAAATCCAGCCTCTTGCAGAGGACGCTCAAACAAATCCAAAAACCTCACAAACTGAGAAAAGACTGAGATTTGGACATGGTTGTGGTGCATTCATAGACAATCGTCAGCAATCAGCATCAGTATTGAGCCCCGTACGAGCAAGCCGAGTACAGTCACAAGGTGCATTATCGACTCACTGATAAACTTGTCTCCTGGAAACTCTTTGCGAGATTCACGGAGAATCTGTAGACTTTTTTCGATTTTCGCGCTCGAAATCCATCTGGATTGAGCTGCATTTGCGAGAAGTTGCTCATTTGCTTGGCCTTCATGATCATTCATGTCGTCATCGTTGGGATCGAGACGTTCTTTTCCTTTACTGCCATCAGACACTTGACTGCGACTTGGCGTGGGTTTGAGCTGTCTGATAACATCCGAGTAATGCAGCAAGGTATCGAGAGACATTGGGCGACGACACGTTGGGCACACCGAATTTGCATCTGGGTCTGCTCTCAGATGCGTCATGATGCATTCTCTGATGCAAGCAATGCCGAGTTGTCAGCAAAACAAAAGACAGTGAGGGCTACAACAATATAGTCAGATACAGTCATCGTACCTGCAAAAGAGATGTCCGCAGTTGGACGAGCAACATGCATTCTGAAGAACGTCATAGCAAATCGGGCATTCGTCGCTTTCTGCATCGTCTGCCATCAACCGTCTCAACACATCATCAGACAGTCCTGCTATGAGTCGTGCTGTGCGATCTTGGTCCGCCTCTCCGCTATCGCCTTCGGTTGATTTTAGATGA
The DNA here is from genome assembly GCA_000235945.1 of Homolaphlyctis polyrhiza JEL 142. Taxonomy (NCBI): domain Eukaryota; kingdom Fungi; phylum Chytridiomycota; class Chytridiomycetes; order Rhizophydiales; genus Homolaphlyctis; species Homolaphlyctis polyrhiza. The sequence continues at coordinate 2,748 of JH393149.1, forward strand.
TCGCGACTGAAGAGCGATGGATGACAACTACAGAAACAAAGCTCAGTCGACAAGAAATCAAGGATCGTGCCTTGAGTGAGACACGCAGCATGACAATCATACACACGAGTTGGCATGCTCACCAGGCTTGTCGCAACCGCAGCAGCAGCAGCAACACCGATGTGTAGTTCTTCATGACAGTGCCTTCTTGGAGATATGCATTGAACTTGAGTCGCTGCTTTGTCTCAAGTGATGTATAAAACTGCTGCTCATCCTTGCTGAACTCGACTTGGGTGATGTCAACACGGCGCTCGGGCAGTGTAACGATCGGTTTACCATCAAGCTGAGAGTTTTTGGTGCGACGCAAGCACATGGCTTTCAGAACTGCCTGGAGTCGCGTGAGTGCAATTGACTGGCCCTTCTTGAACGGAACTGTGATTTTGCTTCTGAACTCGCCAGAATAACAGTAAGGCTGTAATCAGCAAGTACATGTTTCAACAGATACGTGCCAGTATGCAAAGTCGCATATCTAGTCAGCCCATGCATTGCGAGCAGCTATAACTGCCAACATTGCATCCACAATACAGCTGATCAAAACCTTGATCTGAAGGAATCGCAGCAACGAAAACAGCTCATCAATGTTATTCTGGATGGGTGTTCCCGTCAAGCACCATCGAATAGACGACTGCAGCTTGCAAGCGGCGATCGCTGACCGCGTGTTCTTATTCTTGATAATGTGGGCCTCGTCCAAAATGACACGATGGAAATTGATCTTGAACAAGGGTCCTGCATTCTGATCTGACGATGTAGCAAACGCATCATCGACGTCATCGTTGTTGTCATCAAGGTTGAAGCGTTCCTGATATGGTTTCTTTGCTGTCGGCTTCTTTGCAACGAGGTTGCAGTCGTATGCAAGCACGCTAGCCGTATCGAATCGATCAGGTGTTGATAAACAGTTAGGTATGGTTGTCCAAATAACCAGGTTGTAGAAAGACTACTATCGCTTACGAATACGACGTGATCAGAACATCAAATTTGCTTAGAACTCGATGATCCTTGATGCGCTTAGGGCCGTAGTACTGGTAAACTTTAAGCTTTCTGTGAGTGGTTTTTTCCTCAATCTCTTGCTGCCACTGCAAGATGGACACCAAAAGTAAGTGAGAGCGAGAGCGAGAGTCAAAGGCGCATATTGGTCAGCTAAACGTGCAAAAACAGTGGTTTGACGCAAGCCATTCGATGTTTGTGTTGCCAGTTAACCTGCATAACTAGCGCGACTGGCGCGACAATCAGTGTGGGTCGGTTGCGTTCTTGAGGTGGATTGGACAGAATGGTTGCAATGCTTTGAATGGTCTTTCCAAGACCCTTTTTTTCAGGCGAGAGCAACAGGGCACATAGAGAGTCGTAAGAACACAATATCTGCAAAGCATCATCCATGACTTCACCGATCAAGAAAATGAGTAGGTAGATACCATATCATCGGCAAGAACTAAGAAAAACATAATCAAAGATCAGCATCAGGAATAACGAGTGAGAGTGAGAGAGTTTCTCCGAGAACGAATATCACAAAACGCCGATTAAGAAACGGAGTTTGTATCAACTCACTGCCACCCGCATTGCTACCGCGTTCCATCTTGAGCATCCATTCGACACCTTGCTCACAAAAACAGTCCGGTTAACAGCAATCTAATGATGTCGCAGATCGCATTTTACAGACTAGCCTACCTAGTTTTTGGTGCTCCATCAAGTCAATTGTCATGCCCTCGGGTGTCTTGATACGCAAAGCAATCGGCGTGACATCGGTTGTGTGCTGCACGTTTTCAAGAAGCTGCTTCAAATCCTCTTGTGCCTTTCGGGTGTCTAGAGGCACGGATTCTGCGTCGTCTTCTTCGAGGCTTTGGTTGCGATGCTGCAAATCATAGTCCAGAGGAAAATGAGCTGGATTGGTGCTTGAGCTTGCCATTGCGCCATACATTGAAAATGCTGGCGCAGATCCAGATCGATGAAAGCCTGGGATGGATTTGTAAGGACTGAATAATGTAGCTATGTTTGGTCTGCTTGGGCCAGCGTGGTTATGAGCAAATGCTTGGTTGCCATGCTTATTGTGGTAATAGACAACAGAGCGCTCATGATCTTCATCACTATCTGGCTCATCTCCTAAAAAGGGATCACGATCGTATTTTCTATGCTGCTCTTTATATGCTTTATAAAGCTGATATTGCTCTAGGTCTCTCTGCCTTTCTTCATCCTCAAGTACATCAAATGGCTGTAATTCGTACTGCTGCCGATGCTGCCAATGCTGCCGCTGCTGCTGGTTCTCAAAGACCTCTCTATCGAATGCCTCCTGAAGCTGGCGAGCAATTCGAGCATCTTCATCTTCTTGGCTCTCTGGTATCTCACGTATCGTGAAGGAAGGCGCTCGTAACGGTGGCTGCTGGACAGTCGGCATCGACAGCTTAGCATCCTGTCCATTGAGTTCAAGGAAAAGCGCTTTCGCCGCTGCTTCGTCTTCATCAAGATCTATGGTATTCTGAGGTGGCTGGAAGCGAACAGGAGCAGGAACGGACCGAGCTGGCAGAATAGCAGGCTGGACTCGTTCAGGCGCCTGTCGCACTTGAACCTCTGCTTCTCGATCAAACTCTTCTTGCAGCATTCTTGCATACTCGGCATCGTCAATCGCCGCTTGAGCACTTTGCCGAGCACTCATACCATGGCCAGCATCTGTGACAGAGATCTGCCGAGGCGAAGCAGCGCTTGATGATGCAAATAGCCGACGATCATCGCCACGATCAATGTCATGTTCAGTTTCACGCCAATCGCTCTTATTGCTGGACAAGCCATTCTGTGCAGTCAACTGAGATCGATCTGGCGCTGGGTCTCGCTGCCAAGGAGTTTCTTCATCGCCGGTATCAAGACCGATGTCGTGGCCCTCTGCGCTCCTATTGAAATCCCAAGCATCTCCATTCAAGCCGTCGTTTCGGTTGAAAATGATCACAGGAGGCTGCTGCTGCGACCGTTGTTGCTGGCGATGGTCTGGCCTGTAAGCCGTGGCGCTGGCTGCGATATTTCCTGAGGGTTTGATGCGCTGTATGTGCGAGAAGTCATCGTCGCCCCAACTCCACGGCGCCATACTTGCTTTGCTTTCCGCTGGTTCGTTGGTTCAGTTGGCTTGTTGGTTCGTTGGTCGTGTTTTCACAATCGCTTTTGCAAACCTCATCGGACACAAATGGAGTTTGATGACGACAGCGATGCCGCTACTGCTCTGGCACCGATAGACCCGACAGAGGAGGAGTGGGAGGCGGCAGCACAAATGGGATTTGAGGCCATGGCTGAGATGGACGCCGAGGCTGAACTGCAGCCGTCATCGACACAGCAGAGCGGCATCACAGGTGTGTGAGAGTCCGGACAATGTTCAACTTTGACAAGAACGATTGCTTCGTGATCGGACATGGCATTCTGGTTGCGGGGTTTGGGGCTTGGCACTGACCGAGTGTGCGCTGGGAATGGCACAGAACTCTTTCAAAGTAAACCTGCTCGAGGATCTGCTGCCGCATCGCAGCTGTTTTTTGAGGATGACGACGACAATGACGATGGCATCGACCACGGACGACAACTTCACAGTCGGTCGGAGCAGATCTCGAGTGCACAGCCATTTGCTGCTGCTGCCGCCGATGCCACTGATGCTAGAAGCGTAACAAACAGACAGCAGCGCACAGGTAAGCGCCTTTGAGCATGCTGCTCGGCTAGCCGATGAATGAGATGCCGCCAGCACTTGTTCTGAACCAATGACAATCATATCTTGTCTGGATCTCCAGAGCCCAGACAGCGATCATCGCACAGAGCAAGCTTTGAATTCGCTTGGTCACCTCCGGCGTTTACATCTCCATCGTATCGTGCTGACCAACCAATGCCAGTGCCCAGTGACTGGAATATCGTCAACGCTAAAAAGCAAAAACAACGCTCAGTTGAAACAAACTCTGAAGGTGACGGAGATGCGACGGGCATCACCCAATATACTGGATTCTCGCTTGAGGAAAGCGAGCCAACACAGATGTTTGACCGCGCTCATAGCTCAAGCTCTTTGAGTATGAATAGTACATCGATGGCAGCTCCTCGTGACCCCTTGGTGTCGGCTAGTAATGATCTGCTCTTCGAAGATGGCGATGGCGATGAGGATGACGAAGATTACGAAAAGCGATATATCACGTCGAGTCAAAAGATTATGGAGCGCAACGCTGGCTCTAGATTATCTGTCTTGGCAGATGCGCAAATCGGTTCACGACTAAGCCTACCATCTGTCTCGGCAACTGATGATACCAGTCGCGGCAGTTTGACTGCTACTGCTGGCACTAAGCGATCGTATTTGAGCATGAGTGCTGAGACTGACGAACAGCATCAGCTGAACCTGGATGAGCCCGCTGTTTCCACTGGCGGCGATGATAACGATGAAGACGATGGCGAGGTGGTGCTTGTTCGCCGACGGCGTCGAGCAGCTCTCGAGTCCCAGTATCCTGAGCTACAGCATGATCGTGAGTTGGAGAGTGGTCAGAGAGAAGACATTGATATCGATCCTTACTTTTGGCGCATAGACCGGCCTGCTGGTGCGTCCGCGCAAGCGCCAGTTATCATGCCATTGAGATTTGATGTACCTGCCGGCACACACGATCGGCAAAGGCAGATAGATCCAGGCAGTTTGCTGATCTCGAGCGCTGCTATTAGCGCAAACGATAGCGACGAGCCGAGATCGGTCGGCCGCAACAACCGTGATCGCACAAACCGTGATCGCGCAAGCCGTGCAGTTGATAACGATGAAAGCACAAGCGCAGCGTTGTTTGCGGGAACAGAAGCTGCCGCAAGTGATCGTCATCTATCAGATACCACACGTGCTGCACGCCAACTTCTTGCAGACCACATTGCAGTGGGCCGACAAACACGGGCATTGGAGCGAACCGAAGCACCCACCACAACCACGACAGCCGAACGACTCATCTTTGAACAACAGGTTCGCAACCGTGTTGCACAGGCAACCGCAGCAGCAGCAAAGGCTCGCGCAGATATCATTGAGCGCAACTATCGCACACGTCCCTCCTTTCCAAACACGTTTGTGACTGCAAAGTCATCGAGTGGAGCGACACTGTATTTCCCAAAGATCAACAAGCAAGGAGCACAGACGCCTCGCGACCTTAAAGAGACACTCGAACCTACTGGCCGTTTATCCTCGATGCCGCTCCATCATCTGCTTACGCAGGTCGAGAATACTCGGTTGCGGATCAAGATGCAGCAAGACCTCGAACAACACCGCAAAGAGGAAGCACAGACAAGAGCAGCAGCAGCTACTGACGGAGTGTCTCTGTCCAAAGCAGAGACACTGTGGGTCGACAAATATGCGCCGCGCATGTATGTCGATCTGATTGGAGACGAGGTTTGTATACTATGATCTCTACTTTGAGGATATCTATTGCCTGAACTGTTTGCATCTGGATTGCTGTCTGCACTCTACCTGATGTCTCGATCATCTGACCAACTGCACTGCTTGCTGTCTATCAAGCGTCTCAATCGTGAAGTTCTTACATGGGTCAAGCAGTGGGACATGTGTGTATTCAAGAAACCGGTCAAAAGATCGTTTGCAAAGCTCAATGAGTCCAAGTTTCGCCAAAAGTCGCTCTTTGGCAGCAACAAGGTGAGCTCAAAGTACAGCACAGTCATGGCTGATTGCGAATGACTTGAACTCATACAAAACGCGTCGACTTGTGTAAAGCCCCAAGATCCACTGCAGCGACCCGATCGAAGGATTCTGTTGCTTGCTGGGCCGCCTGGACTTGGAAAGACAACTTTGGCTCATGTTGTCGCAAAGCATTCTGGTTACAATGTTGTCGAGATCAATGCAAGGTATGCGATGCGCCGAGTTGAGTTGAACTGTGCTCGGGCACCTTTTGAATGCTGATAGAATGCCTCTACTGTTGCGGATAGCGACGACCGTACTGGCGAAGCACTCAAAAACAAGTTGATGGGTGCGATCGAATCGCAGTCTGTTTTGGGCAGCAAGCTTCCCAACCTTGTCATTATAGACGAGATTGATGGCGCAAGTGCAGCGGGCAGCAATGATCAGGTTGGTCTTGCGATGGAACCAGCCTCTGGCTTGGCATAATTGCTTGGCTGATTCGCAGTCGTGCTTATCTGCTCCTGTTTGTGTGCTTTCACAGACATTCATCAAAACCCTGGTCAAGCTTGTGAATGCGAAGGACAGCCATGCAGAGGACGGCGATGCAGGCAGCGAAGCAAGCGGGGCTGCGAGCAAAAAGACCAAGAAGAAAGGCGCACCAGTTCGCCAGCTGATGCGTCCCATCATTTGCATCTGCAATGACCAGTAAGCACCTGATCTCATTTGAGTTCACAAACTCTTCATCAACGTTACACGATACAAAGCGAGACTCTGAACTTACTGATTGTGAATCTACCTGCACAAAGATACGCGCCAGTGCTGCGTCCACTTCGTGAAATCGCTCAGGTATACGTATTCCGGCCGCCACCTTATCAAGTCCTCGCCAAACGTCTGCACGAAGTATGCACATGGGAGGGGTTCCGCGCCGACTTGCGCGCCATGATGGCACTCTGCGAAATGACTCAAGGCGATATGCGATCGTCCATCAATACACTCCAGTTCCTGCACAATAGGACAGACCATTTGACAAAGGAGATACTCGTATCGGTGGATGTCGGATGCAAAGACATCTCCAAGAGCCTGTTTTCTGTTTGGCAGAGCTTGTTTGTTACACCGTTTGGAAGGGAGGCGAAGCAAGTCGCTTTTTATGCCAGTGATGAAACAGGAATCCATCGCGGCAATGCAGCCTCCGACTCGAAACAGGGTAATGATATATTGCATGTTTTCATACCTATAGCTGGCCCGGTTGAGTCTGCTCGATCATCCTTCAGTTCAAAAGATGAGCTAATGTGATTTGTCTGTCAATCTTACAATCTTAAAGGCGAAGGCGATCGATACCTTGAGCGTCTTATACCATTGCTGCAAAACACTGGAGACTATGATAAGATAATGCAAGGTGAATACTGAGCAACCACTCAACTAGAACTGGCATCAATGTGCCAAAACAAGACAAGTTGATGACCTGGAGATTCGATTGACTCACTCGAATGCCTTTGGAACGACCAGGATGCTTTGAGAACTATCTGAAATCGCAGAAATTCGATGCCATCATCTCGCGAACAAAATCTGGATCGCGTCTGGAGCAAATATCCAGATCCACCCATTTCTTTGATCTCCTTGAAAGCAACATCACAAAACATCAGCGTTTTGATTTGATGTCATATCAGCCATATGCTCTGGTTGATTTCTATCGACTGTTTGCTGTCCAAGGTGGATCGCAGCCTCTGGAGCTCGAGTTCCCAAGAGCTGATTACCAATCGTTTGTCGTCAGGAAAGAAACAGAGGGCATTTTGAACGGACTTGCAAACGGTCTGGGTCCGATGAACCCAAGTGCCGTGGTCCAGGGGCTCAATGGGCTGAGACTTGAGTGGGTCCCGATGCTGATTCGCATCATCTCTCCTGATTTCCGACCTGTAAGATGTACTTGTCTTGTTGTATCTACTTTACTGCTTGCTTCTTGAAAAACAACATCTATAACTTTTGGTTTGACGATTGTGACTGTGGTTGTGATGAACAGCATAATGTCCAGCTGATCAAGCCAGAAGAACGTGCCGTCTTGAATCGTCTAGTTGCAATAATGAGCGCATTTGGAATGAGTTTGGTATCTCATAGGGACAGTTCTGAACGGCAAATACTTGAGCTTGATCCGTAAGCGATACAAATCTGTTCACTATGCTCGTGTTGGATTGATCAACCATCATACTTACTTTGCTTACTGCTTGCGGATCTGTTACACAAAGACCGCTGCATAAACTATGTCTGCCATTGAGTGATCGTGAGCGGAACATCAATGATCTCTCAAGCAACATCAAGCAGCTGATTGCTCACGAGGTTCGCTTGCTGATCGCTCAGTTTTAAGTGACAGGGACTTTCGGTCTGCTTCGACTGACAAATGTACTGCTGATCGAACTGAAAACAACAACAACAAAACAGATACATATGCAGAGGTTGCGGACACTTGAATCTCACAAAGGCGCAAAGTATGCACATGATCGACCCGCTGCCATTGCTGCTCTGCAAGCGCTGGGTCAAGGCGATCTTGCATCCGCTGCATCCAGTCAATCTGCGTCAAGACAGCCTAAACTCGTTACAATCAAAGAAGATCGAGTTGAGTATTCGCCATCAAACAATACCTCTCAAACAACACCTTGTTGATCAAAACCAGAAACAAATCATGCTGATACGATCTATTCTCTGTTGTTTTACAGCCAGCTCGAGACTTTTTCGGCCGTGTCATACAAAGTGGGCCTGTTGAATCGAAGCCAAGCGATCTCTCTGGCAAAGGTATCCAAGAAGCCTCCCTGTTTTTGGTTTCCCTGCTCATCACGCATTGCGTTTTCAATACTAACTAATCATCTCGCTTAATGAACAGAAAACGACCGAGCCAACATCAAGATTGCATTCAAGTTCAACGAAGGCTTTTCCAATGCTGTCAGGACACCTGTGTATGTCAAGGACTTTCTTTGATACTACAACAGATGCTGTTTCTTCCCCCCCCCTTTCCCTTTCTGGCATCTGGCTGTGATTGAAACTGCTTCAGATGCAGGCTGTCCTGGCTTGGCATGAGCAACGCTGTTTGACTCTCTTGGTTGCATTGGTGTAGCAGCAGAGCAAGTGGCTGCAAGTCGCATCCAGATGGGTTGCATGGCACCTGCGTTGAGGCTGCCGTTTATTTTGATATGGCATTGCGATTTAGTGGGTGGTTTAGAGAGAATAAGCAAGCAAGGCGGAAAAAGAAATTACGAGCGCATTGACGGCGGCAGTGGCGGTCTTGCTGGTGGCAGCTCATCTTCGTCGTCAAGCTCGGCAGGATCTACGCCATCGCGGGTCGGCATTGCAACAACAAAGGGAATGGATCTTTGACTTGTTGAAAGAGATCTGTGGATTGAGTCTGTCAGTGAAGTTGCGCTTCTTTGGTTGCGTGGCCGATCTGGGACAGGATACTCGGGCACAAGATCTATGGTCGAGGCAAGCGACTGCTGGACGTCGCGGCTGGTGACTGTTGGACGGCGCTGGATCAAGGGATGCTGCTCGTCGTCAACAGCACTGCTTGCTGCGCTGGTCGGAACAACCTGGCCAGGTCTGGTGCTAGCAGTAGTATTGCCACCAGATCGAACGGTTGCACCAGCAACGCCAGTTGAGATGCCAATAGGGAGAGACGCGGCAATCTGCGGCTTCGAGACTGAATCTTCGACAACAATTGAGATGCCATTGTGCTGCGGTAGATGGTCGGCATTGACGGTTGTGATCGAATCGGCGGATGCGGCATCTTCAACGGCGATTGGCTCGAGCAGAGGCGGAGGCGGATTAGTTGCGCCTGCCTCGACAATGAGCTGAGACAGGCTGTGCTTCTTGCGGATGATGCGGATCTGTCGGTTTACCCAGCGCCAAAACCAGACAATGTGCAGAGGGAAGGTACACAACCCAAAGAACAGGAAGACGGGATAGCCAGGCCATGACATGTAGATGCGCACAGCAAAAACCAGATGGAACACGATGCGGGTCACGAAGAACAAGAAGCCAAACAGATACTCGCTGCGAAAGGATCTATGGATATTTCCGAGCGCCAGCACAATGGTTGGCAGCTCGAGCAGCGAGGCTGTCAGGAACGTTCCAGGGACTTGATAGAGGACAAAGATGATGATGAGGATAGGGTACAGCAAATGATGGAACCAGCCGGTAAGGGGATCGATCTGGTCCGGATAGTGGAAGTAGCCAATGCCGAGATCGCAGAACAGGTATGCGATGAAGAACATGGAGAAGACTACGGCAAGCGGCGAGTTCATGAGTCTCATCTGGGAAAAGTCTGCGTTGCTGATGAAGAAGTCGATGAGGAACGGGATAGATGCGCCTGTCATGACGACAGATGACATTGTGGTGAGCACCCATGAGGCCTGTGATCAGTGGGCAGTCGGTGATGTTAGTCGGCAGTTGGCAGTAGTTGGCACAGAGGGAAAGCCCGAGAGCGACTGGGGAGGGGTCTAGTCTGGTTGATGATCTGGGCTGGGCTGGGCTGGGCTGAGTTGAGAAGGCGGAGAAGAGAGACAGGGCGGAGAAAGCGGAGGGAGAAACCAACCTGGCGGGTGTTTGCGTATCCATTGGGCAGCATCCACTTGACGCCGAAGAAGAGCACAAACTGGGCCAGGATTGCGCACGGAAAGCCGACTGAACGAAGCAGGGGAGCGACAGAGTTATTCAAGATGCAAGCGAGGATCACGGCCATTACGGCCATCACGGTCAGCATCATCATCAGCAGCAGCAGCAGCAGCAGCAGCAGCAGCAGCAGCAGCAGCAGCAAGCGCTTGGATTGCTGGCGGACATGGGACTGACACAACGGTGGCGTTGCTGGTTGCTGGCTGCTGGTTGTTGGCTGCGGCAAGAACACTCAACTATACACGGCCTGCTGCGTCAGAGTGGCCGCAGAGAACGTTGGCTCGGACGTCATGCTCGCTCTCTCTGTCTCTGTCTCTCTTGTCTACTGATTAGTTGATCTGCTTGGCTTGAGCGTGATGGGCCGGAGCAGCGCCGTGCGACAGTGCGACACAACAGTCTGGAGCAACTGTCTGTCTGAAATCTGCTTTGTGTTTCATCTTCCAGCATTCGCCGTCCTGAGAACTGCCAACTTGCAACTTGCAACTTGCAACTGCCTGCGATCCAAGTTGCTTTCCAAGCTACAATAGATGCATCTGCACACGCCGCTCATATCAGCCCCGTCGCTTGCTCGAGAGCTTGGCGTGGCCAACGTCTACCTCAAGCTGGATGTTCTGCAGCGCAGTGGTTCCTTCAAGCTGCGCGGCATCGGCCAGCTAGTGACAAAGGCAAAGGCTCAGGCAGAGGCTAATGCAAGCTCAGGCACAAGCACAGGCACGGACAACCCCGAGAACAGGACCGCACACAGGCTGACGACGGTGGTGTCGTCATCAGGCGGCAACGCAGGACTTGCTGTAGCGCTTGCTGCGGCGCATCACGGGCTTGCAGCCCACGTGGTTGTGCCGCTGCCCACGGGCGAGGCGACGGTCCAGCAGCTGCGTGCACTGGGTGCCACCGTGACGCGTGAGGGTTCTGTGTGGGACGAAGCCCACGCTGCTGCTCTCCGCCTTGTTGCGTCGCTGCCTGAACACTCGGCCGTCTACGTGCATCCGTTCGACCATCCAGAGATCTGGGCTGGCCATGCCTCCATCGTCGCCGAGATCAAGCAGGATCTGGATAGCGCCTCACCACCCGTCGTGCCAGATGCCATCATCTGTTCAGTCGGCGGCGGAGGTCTTCTCGCTGGCATCCTGCAGGGCTTGGCAGAGAACTATGCTGGCCGCAAGATCGTCGCCATCGCTGTTGAGACAGATGGCGCTGCCTCGTTTGCTGCTGCCGTGAAGCATGGCTATCCCGTCGAAATTCCTGCAATCACAACGTTCGCAAAGAGCCTTGGTGCCAAGATTGTGGCACAAGGCGTTCTGGACAAACGCGCTGCTTGGGGCAACGATCTAGTCCGTCCATTGATCGTTTCCGACAAGCAGGCACTCGATGCTATTGTTCGTTTTGCAAACGAATTCCGCATGCTTGCTGAGCCAGCATGTGGTGCTGCGCTCGTTCCTGTCTTGTTGGGCAACAACAGTATGCTCAAACAAGTCATGCCTGAGCTTGGTCCCGATAGCACGATCATCGTCGAGGTTTGCGGTGGCAGCGCAGTCTCTCTCGATTTGATCCAAACATGGCTGCAGACTATAAAATGATACAACCCATCGCAAATACATTGTTTTTGTACTCGATACACTCTGCGATTCATTCTTTTGAGGTTTTAGATTCGAGGTGTACCAGGCAGTGCCTACGGTTGGAAAGCAGATTACTTGGAGACAACGAGTCGTGCTAGACGCTCGACTACAGGAGGATGGGTGTAATTCCACATGCTGTAGAGCGAGTCGGGATTCAAGTTGCCGCGGTTCTCTTTGTGCATCTTGATCAGTGCCGTGCGCAGCAGACCAGCATATCCCAGCTTGCCTGCATACTCATCAGCCTCAAACTCCTGCTTACGCGACAGTGCGTTGATGAAGAAAATCATGATCGTGTCGATGGGGTTGTACACAAAGCTAAACAGGAGGAAGCCGACAATCATCGGCTTGGTAGTGAATCCAAAGCTCTCATATAGAGATCCCAAACTAATCACAGTCGAAAACAGATAGAACATCACAAAGTAGTGGGCCTATATGTTGCATCAGTGTCGCCAGTCCAGTTTGCCGCATTTGTCAGCTTCATGTTGCTAGAAAGGATGTCTGAAATCATATGATGGAATGCAGGCGTCACCTGGACAAGCGAAAGGCGCGACACAATATGGCTATGGTACCAGTGTCCGATTTCATGACCTGCATGGCAGCATTGATGATCAGAGGAAAGCGATACACGTACCACCCGATCAACAGCATTTCGTCAGTGTTTGTCGTGTCGTAACAAAGTATCGATTCATAATACAACATTCTAAAACACACCAAGAACAGCCACAATTTCATCAACCGTTGAGATCTTGATCAGAGTATCGAAAATCACAATCCGCTTGCTGTTGAACAAGCCAATGAAATACGCATTTGAGTGCGACGAGCGTTTGGATCCGTCCACAGTGTAAATGTTGGTCAGCGGGAACTTGACACGCTTCGCCAGCTCATCAATCTTGGTCTTGAGCTCGCCATCGGGCAGTGGCTCAAACTTGTTGAATAGCGGTTGGATGATCGACGGATAGATGATCATGGTTGCAAACGTGAGTATAACCAGTCCGAGCCACAGATACAGATAAAAGCTTGGGCCGGCCCAGCGGATCGTCATCAGGAAGCCAGCGAGAATAGGGCCGCCAAGAATGGCCGTCAGCGCAAGCGTCTTGAGAGTGTCCGAGAAATAGAGCGCCAGGGTTTGCTTGTTGAAGCCATGTCGCTCTTCAATCACAAACGTGTAATACAGCGATAGCGGCATGTTGATCAGAGTGCTGAAGAGCGTAAACAGGCCCGTGAAGATGAGAGAGTGCACAATCTGGGATAGATCCCATGTCAGCGACAATAGCCATCAACTGCAGATACTCGTCAACAGCTATATGCTCAGAACGACTGGCCACCAATCACCTCAGCTTCAGCAGTAAATCCAAGATCGGTCAGCAGCTTGCCCGAAAACGTCCAGAGCAGCGGAAAGAAGTCAAAGTGCAAGATCAAGGTCGTTTGGGCGACTGAGAATGCGTTGGACACAAAGACATATCGCAGCTTGTCAAGGCTGTATAGTCGAGCCTTGTCAAACTCCTTCTCTTCGATAACGTCGGGTTCGAATGCCTTGCGCACCCGCACAGGCACCGCCTTTTCCTTGACCAGTTTGTTGAACTGCCGCATGCTGTTGCGAATACATGTCAGCCAGCTTCAATCAAGGACTTGAACGGCACATAGCCGGTGCATGGGCAGAGACTCACTTCAGATAGGTCTCCCACACAGCCATGCTGTAAGTGATTCCAAGAACTACTCGCTTCCAGGGAACGCTGTTCAAATCAATCATGCTGGCAAGCTCCATTGTGGGTCAAGCAAACGGATCGATTCTGTGATCTGGCAGCCAAATGGCATTTCTTGTCAATAGAACCAAACAATCACTTTCAGATGCTTACAAACGCCTGATCGCTGCTGCAGATGGCAGTATGGCGAGGGATGCAGTTCTGTTTAGAAGTGCTCAGACTTGTTGAGTTGCTGAAGACGGCGCCAAACAAGATATCAGCTGCTGTCAGTACCTGGACCAATATCAACTTGGATTCGATTGATATTGCCAGCTCGAACTCTGTGCCGTTCATCATAAACTCGCCCATCCATTCCTAATTTATCAAGATCTTCAGCTCCGATGTATTGGAAATCCATACTGTGATACTAACCAACTCCTGTTCTCAGCAATGGCGCAGGCCAAGGGCTCACAGGCTCACTCTCTCCTTCGATTGGCTCTCTGTCGCTGCTTA
>JH393150.1:5464-23171 GCA_000235945.1 Homolaphlyctis polyrhiza JEL 142
CAGCACCCAATCAACCTCAGCTGGATATTCTAAAGTTTGCGATATTCACTGCCGAGGAGGAGCGGTTTGCATTCCGTCGCGCAGTGTCCCGTCTGTACGAGATGCAGACCAAAGACTACCTTGATGCACCACACAGTCCAAAGACTGTGCCATCGGATGTAGAGCTTTCAGATTCAACTGTCGGCATCAACAATAGCGACTCTGGATCGCAAGCGTCGTCCTCGGCATCAACGGCAACAGGCGAGACTTTGGCGCAGCCTCACGCGCCACTGCAGGGTACAGGTGAAACGTTTCCCTATCGCCAGCCACCGCAGAACCAAGATGACTTTGGCGACGAGGCGTCATACCGCACGATGCTGAACCAGTATCATCTGTATGGCCGCGGACGAAAGGATCATCACTACCCACAGCATCATCGGCAAGATACAACGGCTGATCCAGCAGATGACAGCCGTCCCGACAAGCCACGGTTTGCACAGAAGCACTTTTGGGGACTTGGAGAGTGGGGAACCAGGGCAGGAAAGTGGGGAGAAGGCGTGCGAGTATTCCTGAACCGATACAGCGGCCGCAAGTGAGGTATCTAGCAGACTGCAGACTGCAGATTGTGTTGCAATAGTAACAGCGTAATAAAGTCGTCCAACTTGGAGAGATACTTCATTCATCCAGGTTCTTTCGGATTGACCTCTTCACCACTCGATCGTTTGACCATCACGGTGGAAGAATTTACCGGTATCGCCGGCAGTAGTGGCATGGATGGTCTTGAGCATGCGCTCCACTGACTCATGGGCATCCATCTCACCCTTCATGCCCGTCATGGCAGTTCGGATGTATCCAGGATGCAGAGCAATGAACGTGATATTGGGAATGTCGACAGAGAGGGTCTTGGTGATCATGTTGAGAGCAGTCTTGGATGTTCTGTAAGAGATGTAGCCACCAGAGGTGTTGTCCTGAATGGAACCCATGCGGCTCGAGATGTTGACAACCTTTGGAGCAGCAGCGCGGGAAAGGAAGGGAAGCAGAGCCTGAGTGAGCAGCAGCGGACCAACAGCGTTGGTATGAAAGTTGTCGATCATCTCAGCAGCAGTGACCGTGTTGCTGGGAGAGCCATTCGCAGTGCCGCTGTTGTTGATGAGCAAGTCCAGGGCCAGATCAGAGGGCAGCGACGCGGCAACGCCGGAGATGGACGACGAATCAGTGAGCTCCAGCTGCAGAATAGTGGCACCCGTAGCGGCAAGGTCGGTGGCAGCCTGAGGATTGCGGGCTGTTGCGAAGATGGTGTATCCGCTTTGGCTGAGAGCGCGGACAAACTCGAGGCCCATGCCACGCGAAGCACCAGTGATCAGAGCAGTAGGCATGTGGATGGCAGAGATCAGATATCAGAGATCACACAATTAGTCCGTCGGATGATTGAATGAGTGACGAACAAGATTGCAACTTGAATCGAAACACCAGGATTTGGATTCCTGAGAGCGGGTGTGAGTCGACGCTCGCTTGTGGCAAGATTTGAGAAATGCTCGCAGCAACCAACACGCTGCACTTTGGCACTCGGCTCAACTCGACTTGAAAGGAGAGCGACAATGCCACCCGACTTTGACGACGACGATTTCTCAGACAGCATTGCGCCGTCTGGTGGATCAAAGGCATTAGCTGCGCAGGCATCATCAGTGCCGGCACAGACCACAGCCATCAAGCAGTACAATCCAGACGATTTTGAAGACGATTTGTCGCAAACCAGCAACGACGGCAACAACGGCAACGACGGCAACAACGGCAACGGCGATGACCGGACGGCAGCCAGCAACACAGATGGCGACGAAGGCGACGATGATGGACTCGAGGATGTTTCAGCCGAGACGCTGCAGCAGCTTGTGGAGGAGCGACTGCCACGCAGCGTCACTGCCACGTCGAAGCTCGCTCGCAAGGCTGATCTCAAGCGACTTCATTTGCACTTGCAACTCGCAAAGACTCTGCTCGGAACAGCGACAGCGACAACGGCGACTGCGACTGCGACTGCGACTGCGACTGCAACCGTCGGCGCATCGGCTGAATCGGTATCATCAACAGAATTAGTCGCACCAGCAAATCCCTTGGCTGCGACGGAAGGTAAGCAGCTCATTCCTTGCCGTGCCTTGGTTTCTGCTGATACGCTTCCGATTGTTGCGCTGACATCGAGCAGCCAGCGACAAACTGCTTCTCCAGATCGTACAGCATCTGGTGCACACCATTCCGCGCTTTAGAGACTCTGCGTCCATAAAGGCGGTGCTACTGGTACTCTCGGACTGTCACGCCATCAGCATCAAGCGCGCTAAACATCCAGTTGAATGCTCGCTGCTGCTCATTGTCGCCAAGATCCTGCCGCAGATTGTCAGGTTTGTTACCAATTTGTATCTCCGCCGCTGCCATCGCACACGACAATATCTGGTATCATGTCACTTACTCGACTGTCCATTCGAACAAACAGCCCATCTTTGGCGCCATCTGTTCTTTACAGTTTCTCTAAATGGACGACAAGGCTCATCTCGCTCTCCCTTGCAAATGCTGGGTCGCTGGATCCAGCCGTTTATTCCACATCGCCATCGTTTGTAACCATTCTCCGTACTCACGCCAACATCATGGACTGGATCGCCGCAAATGAAGGCGGCCGTGCAAACATGTTTGCTGTTCGCTCGGCAGATGCTTTCACGAGATCAATTGTCAGTCATGGCCCCGCTGCGCCTGGCGTGATCTTGACCGTGCTGATGACGCAAAACGCTCAAGACGGTAAAGAACCAAGCTTTATAGTGCTTCCGATCAGCGCAGCACTCGAAGCTGCCGAGATCCTTGGCGTAACTTCATCACTTGGACAGTTCAAGGTACCGATTGAATTTACTACAATGATTCAGAGTTGATCCTTCAATCTGCTTACCAACCTCCCTTTCTTGCTCCAAGGAACCTATGCTCAAGTTCTTTGCAAAGACCATTCTTGTGTCAAAAACAATTCTTCCAACACATCACCTGGTAAGTTGTGCTTATTGTTGATTTTCGATTGCTCATCCATTCCCTCATTATAGAAAACAGCTCAATACCCAAAGACTGACAACTCTACACAAGTTGGCATTTGGAGTATTTGTGCGTCTCTTTGTAGCATATTCCGACTTCCAAACAGAGGTCCTTGCGTCTATTGATCGCCTTGTTCTGCGTTCTCCTGAAGTTGTACTCAAGATTGTGCAGTATTTTGCATCGGCTGCAACATTTGATCTTGGAACTCCATTCAAGGAAAAGTTTGCCGATTCGTTGCTCAACCAACTCAAATCGACAAACGAGATTGTGCGCCGCGACGCTAAATCACTGTTCAATGCATTGGCAGCAAAGTCCGGCAATCCCGCAGACCTTGTCGCTGTTGTCGATATTGTCGCCAAAAGCATGTCCACAAAGTCGCCACCTCCTGATCAGCGTATTGTCTACTTTTCACTAATCGCAGATATCCCATCATCCCAGACTGTATCTGAAAAGATTCTTGCTACTATCCCAGCAATCATTGCCAAGGAGTCCAATGAAGCTGCATTCGCTGCAGCTCTTTTGGCATTCGGCAAGCATTTCATCGACTATCTTGCTCTTGGCACTGCAGCACCGAAAACTGTTGCTGCTTCATGCGCGTTCATCATTGCTGGTCTAAAGGACGCTAAAAACTCTACGCGAAAAGCGCATCTCGCTGTCCTGTCTCTCATCATCAAGAATTCCAAAATGTGCATACCTGCGCTCGATGGCGAGCTGATCAAGCTCGTCGATGCGCTCATAAGCATGACAGAAAAGGTTCAAGTTGCCGGTATTGCGCTTCTGGACCCAAAGAAGGAAACCCCAGCATTTGTCGAAGCCTGCATTGCAGTTGATTTTATCATTACTGCACTGCAAACTATTGATGATGCTGATTCATCATTCAGTAAGTCGACACCATATTTCTGATACAATCTAGCCCGAGTTCAGTCAAGTCCTAACCATTTCAATCAGTGGCTCATCTTAGTGCCAAGCAGTTCTTCGATACGATCTTGGCACTTTCCTCACAGGCGGCGTTCCTGTTCAACGAGCGATTCTACGGAAAGCTGCTGGTTTCCAGTGATGAGCAGCTTGCGTTCCTCGACATTGTTACTGCGATCGTGCGCAACTCAACACTCTATGAGCTTGTTGTCAAAACGCGAGAGGACACGCGCGTTCTTGCCAACGCAACTGTATGGGCACTTGTCAATAGCACTGCATCTGTGCGTCGCCAAGCTTCATTGCAACTTGCCACAGCAGTCAAACACGATAGAGACATTCTTGCTCGTGCGGCTACACTCGTTCGACTTGGTCTAGGCACACTGTTTTCAAACAGCGTCGGACAGGCGGATTCGCAGTTCATGCCAGCAACCAACCTCTGGGGCGACAAACCATCTCGCTCATCTGCAAGCCCAGCACATCGTGCAGTCATGACTTTGTACACTATTCTCCCTCCAAACCCTGATCCAGTCCTCAAAGACACTCTTCGCACTGTTCTCATGGACTTTGCCATCACTGCATCGCTTCCTGAAGTAACCCACATCCACGGAACCGATCTGTGGGTGCGACTGTGCTTCCGCTCGAATGCCGATCCCAAGGAAACTATTGATCAGCATGCGGCAGAGCGAATCCCTGTTTGGTTGCACTCTTCTAATCCCG
The DNA here is from genome assembly GCA_000235945.1 of Homolaphlyctis polyrhiza JEL 142. Taxonomy (NCBI): domain Eukaryota; kingdom Fungi; phylum Chytridiomycota; class Chytridiomycetes; order Rhizophydiales; genus Homolaphlyctis; species Homolaphlyctis polyrhiza. The sequence goes on from JH393150.1 coordinate 10,136, forward strand.
ACTTCACTCTGGGTGGAATCTCAACAGCATTTCCAAGCAACTACCGAAAGGCGACACTGTCTTCCATTCGTCTTGCAACAGAAATCGCAGCAAACTGCGTTCTGCCGATTGTTCTGCCGTTCTCAATGACTCTGCTCCAAGACAGTGCTCTTTCGCAGATCACTCGCACAGATTTGCTCATTTGGGAAACACCATCAGACGAACTCTTTGATGATCCTCTGCAGAAGCGCAATTCTCAAACAGAAGCACGCGGTGGCAATGCTGCAGAAAAGTGGGAGCGTGAACTCAAAAAGGAGCTTGAAGCCAAGCGTGCAGCATCTGGTGTCAAATCAACAATCAACGAAGCAAAACTGTCAAAAGCAGACAAGGAGCTACGCCAGCAACAGTTTGCCCGCGAAGCTGAAATCCGCGCCAACGTGACAGCTCTCAAGTCGCAAGTTTCTGATGCACTCGATGTCCTTGAGTTTGCCTTTGATGGCATTCTCGGATCGATTGGCGATGAATCACGCATCGAGTTCAGTCGTTGGATTGCACAGATTCTCAACACTGTCTCCGACGTCATCTCGCGTGAAATTGTTGTCATCAAAAAGGGTAAAACCATCACTGGCTGCGGTATCCTTGCTGGTGCACGCGCCATCAAACTCTTCCTCAAACTTGGTGAAGTCGCCTTTGGAGACATTCAAGATCTGGTTTCTTCGCAAGCACTCGCCGTATGTATCCTTCGCAGCATTGGTGTTGACGACAAGTCTGATTTGGGCATTCCTCAAAAGTATTTGACTGGTGCACTTCCTGGTAAGTCTTGTTCAACGTCGCCTTTTTTGGTTTCTATTGAGCATGAGATTGTTGAAGAGTTCAAGATTTGCTTTTTCTACAATCTACTAACTGCCGCTTGATTTGATTTCATTTGATTCGGATTGGATTGGATTGGATTGGATTATACAGCATTTGTTCGCAGAATGCTTGAAGCCTTGGCGACCGAGTTCTCAACTTATAATCCACTGCCAGCGCCATCTTTTGTATTTGTGTTCCCGCTTCTTCGCGCAATCATCACTCGCGAAGGCCGCATTGCTCAGTTCAAAGAAAAGACTCACACTAATCTTATCATGACATGCTCGGATGTACTTCTTGCCCATTGTGGCATCAGTGGCTCGCCTCGCACAGTTCCGCGTCGTGACATTGCAAAGTGTCTTGTGCAGCTACTACAAGAGTTTCCTCGACTTCGCACACCAGTTCGCGATGGCTTGCTGGCGCTGTCGATTGCTGCCGCTGATGAGGACGAAGACGAAGATATCCTTGACCATCCATTCGCACAATCCCACTCGATCGAAAGTGTGGCGCTTGTTCTCCTTGACGCGCTGCTATCCAAAGAAGAGTCTGTTCGAGAGAGCGGTCTCAGTGGTCTGAGTCATCTCCCCATCTCTGATGCCATTCTGTCAAAGTTTGATACGCGGGTTTGGCTTGCCAGATCAGACTCGTCTGAAACCGTCCAAGCAGTAGCTGTGCGACTTTGGGAGGACGTGCATGGTCCAGACTTTGTCATATCTGAAGATTTGATTCCAAGCATCGTCGCTCTGACTGTCCATCGAGAGGCACCTATTCGCGAGTCAGCGGGCAGGGCACTCTGTGCTGCGCTCACTGTGTACACAGATGCCGTTCGTTCCACGCTTGATTCGTTGTTTGCACTCTACCTAAAGAAGGCTGAAGAGCCAGCACCTGAATATGATGACTACGGTATGGTGATTCCAGAGTCGCTGAATAGACCTGATGAATGGGAAGCGCGAAGTGGCATCGCCCATGCACTCAAGGCATGCGTTTCAAACTTTGGCAGCGAGGAATCCGTTCAGTCGCTCTTCTCATTCTTCATCGAAAACCAAGCTCTCGGCGATCGCAACAACACCGTCCAGCAGCGCATGCTCGATGCTGCACTCGCTGTTGTAAACAGCTTTGGCAGCCAGCATATTCGCCTCCTGCTCGGCACACTCGATGAATATCTATCACGTCCGGCTATCGCTTCAGGCACACACGATATTATTCGCGAAGCTGCCGTCATTCTGCTTGGCACAGTCGCACAGCATTTGGATCCCACCGATTCACGCATTCCCGAAGTCGTCACAAAACTCATTGAAACACTCAAGACACCCTCTGAGCTCGTGCAAGTCGCTGTTTCTGAATGTCTTCCAGCACTGATCAAGGTCAACAAGGATAATGTACCCAAACTCGTCTCGAATCTTCTGGACCAGCTCTTCAATGATCCTAAATATGGCGCACGTCGAGGTGCAGCCTATGGTATTGCAGGCATCGTCAAGGGCTGTGGTGTAGCGGCGTTGAAAGAACAAAGTATCATGGCCAGTCTCCGACTCGCTGTTGAAGACAAGAAGAATGTAAACAGACGCGAAGGTGCCTTGTTTGCATACGAAACTCTCTCGTATACCCTCGGTCGCTCGTTTGAGCCCTATGTCATCCAGATCCTGCCATACTTGCTCGTGTGCTTTGGTGATGCCAACAAGCAGATTCGTGATGCTACAGAAGACACCTGCCGTGTCATCATGTCCAAGCTTTCAGCGCATTGTGTGAAACTTGTCCTGCCAAGCCTCCTAAACGGTCTTGACGACAAGGCTTGGCGTACCAAGACAGGCTCGATCGAAGTGATGGCCAGTATGTCTGCACTTGCACCAAAGCAACTGTCACAATCGCTGCCAATGATTGTTCCTCGACTCTGTGAGGCGCTTGCCGACTCTCACCAGAAAGTACAAGAGGCCTCCAAGCAAGCGCTTGTGCAGTTTGGCAATGTGATCAAGAATCCCGAGATTCAAGAACTTGTGCCCATACTCATTCTGGCGCTTGTGGATCCCAACCACCAAACTGTGTATGCACTCTCGGCGCTCTTGGACACTACATTTATCCATTACATTGATGCGCCTTCCCTTGCACTGTTGGTGCCCATCATCCATCGCGGCATGCGTGAGCGTAGCGCAGATACAAAGCGCAAATCGGCGCAGATCATGGGCAACATGTCAGCATTGACCGAGCAGCGCGACCTTGTGCCCTATCTAGACACGTTGCTGCCAAGCCTCAAAGAGGTTCTTGTGGATCCCGTTCCAGAGGCTCGAGCAACGGCAGCAAAAGCATTTGGCAGCATGGTTGAGCGACTTGGCGAAGAAAACTTCCCTGGTCTTGTCAGCGAACTCATCGAAACACTCAAGAGCGACACGGGTGCAGTTGATCGCAGCGGTGCCGCACAGGGTCTTAGTGAAGTGCTCGCAGGTCTTGGACTTGAGCGCTTGGAAGGCTTGCTGCCCGAGATTATTGCAAACACCAATAGCTTTAAAACATATGTTCGCGAGGGCTTCATGACGCTCTTGATCTATCTCCCCGCGACTTTTGGCGAGAAATTCACGCCTTACCTTGTCACCATCATCCCGGCGGTGCTGCAGGGACTTGCAGACGAAAACGAAATGGTGCGCCAGGCTGCTCTGCGTGCCGGACAGGTTGTTGTGCGCAACTATGCCAAGACGGCAATCAAACTGCTGCTGCCTGAACTCGAACGCGGACTGTTCGATCCCAACTGGCGCATTCGACAAAACTCGATCCAGCTGCTCGGAGATCTACTGTTCCGCATCGCAGGCATTTCTGGAAAGGTCGAGATCGAAGGTGATGGCGACGAAGGCCTTGGTACGGAGAACAGTCGCGCGGCGCTGCGTGAGGCTCTTGGAGCCGACCGCTTCGAGGCTGTGCTTGCCAGCATCTACATTATCCGTGGCGACTCGTCCATGATCGTGCGCCAGTCATCTCTGCATGTTTGGAAGTCGATTGTCACAAACACGCCTCGAACTCTCAAGGAGATCTTCCCGCATATCATGCGCATTCTTATTGTCTCGCTTGCTTCTCCCAATCTCGAAAAGCGCGGCGTTGCTGCTCGAACACTCGGCGACCTGGTGCGTAAGATGGGCGAAGCCATTCTTGGCGAGATTGTGCCGATTCTTGAACGCGGCTTGGAAAGCGATAACCCAGACACACGCGAAGGTGTTTGTGTTGGTATGACTGAGATCATGATGGCAACTGGCAAAGCACAAGCCGTCGACTTTATTGTTCACTGCACCAGCCTTGTCAAGCGTGCCCTGGTTGATCCCGAGTCGCAGGTTCGCGAGGCAGCTGCCCAAACATTCGATCTTCTACATCAGAACCTTGGCAACAAGGCAATCGACGATATCCTTCCAAGCCTGCTCAATGACCTCAAATCGGATTCCAGTGCTGCCGGAGCTAATGGCTCAAGCGGATACGCCTTGGAAGCTCTCAAGGAGATCATGGCTGTGCGAAGCAATGTTGTGTTCCCTGTACTCATTCCAACTCTTCTTGCAAAGCCGATCTCGCAGTTCAATGCACATGCTCTCGCATCTTTGATCTCAGTTGCCGGCCCTGCACTCAACCGCCGTCTACAAACCATTCTTCCTGCGATCATGAATGGCCTGCTGCAGCGCGACGATGCTGTCCCAGCAATCCGCGATGCTCTACGTGTTCTCATGTCGTCCATCGAGGGCGACGACGGCATTCACACCGCCATGACGATCCTGATCGAGGCTATACGTGACGGCGATACATCATCAACAAAGTTTGCTGCCTGCGAGGCTCTTGCATTCTTCTTTGAAAACACGTCGCAACCCTTTGCCCCTTACATTCCCGATATCATGCCGATGCTTGTCGGCCTGTTTTCTGGAACTGACGGCGATGATGTGGTCCGTGCATCCTGGAACGCTGTCGATGCTCTTGTCAAACGGATCAACAAGGACGATATGGACAAGTATGTCGGTGTCGCTCGGAGAGGCATCCGTGATGCTGAGGTGTCTTTGGCGTCTGGTGAGGATATTCCCGCATTTAACTTGCCAAAGGTATTGTGCATTCTGCTTCAACTACTATTTGTATGGATGTATTGATAACTGAGTCGCTCTCATTGACACACACACACACTCTCTCTCTCTCTCTCTCTATGCGTGTCTGGTATTGCTGAGTGGGTACGTAGTTTTAGGGTATCTCGCCGCTGCTCGCCCATCTTCTTGCAAGGTCTCATGTTTGGATCACCGGAATGCCGAGAGCAGTCTGCGCTGGGTCTAGGCGATTTGATCTCTCATACTTCTGAGGAGGCTATCAAGCCATTTGTTACTCAGATTGCTGGCCCTCTCATTCGTATCATTGGTGATCGGTTCCCTGCCAATGTCAAGTCGGCAATTCTACATACCATGTCGTAAGCACTGCAGTTGCTCTGATGATTTCAAACCTATTTGCTACTCGATTCTCTAGCGATTCTGACAACACTCTTGCTTTTCATATTGGATCTACCGTTGATTCCACAACTCCAGGCTTCTGCTTACGCGTGTTCCAGCCATGCTGCGTCCATTCCTTCCCCAACTGCAACGCACTTTTGTCAAGTCGCTGTCTGATGCCACAGGATCACCCACAATGCGATCGCGTGCAGCACGATGCCTTTCTCTCTTGATTCCACTTCAAGCACGACTTGATCCTCTTGTTGCTGAACTTGTGCAAGGTCTCAAAACTGCCGAGGATGTATCGGTCAAACCTGCTGTCTGGGAAGCGCTCTATGGGCTTATCAAGGGTATCGGTATCAAGGAGGGTGCCTCGAGTGCCAAGGATATCTCAGATGCCAGTCGAAAGACTGTTGCTGCACTACTGGTCGAAGTCATTACTGGAAGCCGTGAAAATGATGTTACTGAGCGTGAAGGTGCTGGCCAATGCTTTGGTGCTTACTGTGCATATGTGGGTATGGCTGAAGCTCGCCAGATTGTCAGGTAAACCTTTGAAATGGGATCTTGAATACTCGTTTTTGTCATTTTCAACAAGACAATTACTGACTCTTTTAACATGGGTGTGTGTGTGTGCGGGCTTTGTTGATGGGCTTATAGTGCACAGCTTCTCTCGGTCGACCCGAACGCACCTTGGCATCGGCGTCATGCATCTGTTGTTGCCTTGTATTATGTGTTCGTAGATGCACCTGCCGTGTTTGAGGATAGTGCGATCATAGAGCGCACTGTTGAGACCATCTGTGCAGCGGTTGTCGAGGACAAGGTAAATGCAATATGCAATATGCTGTGTGCTGTGTGTTTTTTACAAGCAGCTCTTAAGATAGGAGAGGTTTGCTATAAACAACACTCTGACTCGATGTTTGATGGTTGATGTGTGTGTGTGTATGTGTGTGTATGTGTGTTGTTTCGGGGGCCAATGCAGTCTCAAATATCAGAGGCAGCCGTCAAGGTTTCAAGCAAGATTCTTGAAGACGAAGCGTTTGTGCAGTCGGGTGGTGCCAATGTGCTCATTGAGACCCTCATCAATCTGCCGAAATCGCTCAGCGAAGAAACGCGTCGCGAGAGTATTGTTGTGCTAAAGAATCTTGCAAAGACATCATCCGATGTAAGCTTGCCATGTCGCTCACTTTGTGCACTTGCCTAGTTTGTTGGATAGAGAGCACAAGGACTCGATGATGCATGACAATTTACTGACTCGATCTGCTTCTCCACTTTGATAACAACAACAACTACTACTACTACTACTACTACTACTACTACTACTACTACAATCCAGGCTATCGAACCATTTATGGCGACACTTGTACCATCATTGATGACCAGCGTTCGCGATCGTACCATTTCTATCAAGCTAGCCGCAGAACGCGCGCTTGTCTATGTCTTCCAGGTCAAGACAGGCACAACCACGGTGCTGCAAAAGTACCTTGAGACGCTAGATGGACCAACAGCACGATCCATTGGCGATTATGCACGACGTGTGCTTGTCAAGATTGCTGAGCGTGACAGTGATGACGAGGATGCTGTCTATGACTAAAGTGGAAGACGCTGAAAAATAAGGGGATGAGGCTGGGATTGAAATTAAAGCTGGTTGAAGTTTTTTAAAGAAATGGTGCTCAAAGCCTGATTTTATCTTGAACAAGGGAATGGATCCTGTTCTCCCTTTTCTTTAAGATCAAGGCAAAAGAGCAACTGACGAAAAAGCGAAAGCAAAAGCAAAAGCGAGGATGAAGATGAAGATGGTGATAAGGAATGAGAAAAGACTGCTCAAGGGACATCAAGGAACGAGGAGAAGAAAGAAAGATGTGGTATAAAGAGGAAAGCCTCTCCTTAATACTCTGCCGAAGCATCGGCCTCGCTGATCAATTTCACAAACACCTCTTCAAGGGTAGTTTGACCAACGCCCCAATCAAGTATACCCATTGCCTGTTTGTTTTCTTCCATTTCCTTGAATAGCTTCACGAGGATTCCCGGAGCCGGTGGGAACTGATACGAAGTGGATGTGGCAAAGGCATCAATCTTTTCAAATCCTTTTGGAAGAATTGATTCAACAAATCTGCGATGCACACACACACACACACACATACACAATCGGTCAGAGATAGTCACGGGTATATCAGTGGTTGGATATAGATGCACCATTGAACCCAAATCAAATGTATTTGTGCATGGATAATAGAACAGGCTAGCTGTCATTTTCAAGACTTACTGGACAGCACGCTGGGTAGAATCCTCCAATGTATTGAAAAAGAGTTTGAAGCCAGATCCATAGATTTCTTTGAGACGGATTGGATTGGCAATGCAGCGTAGAGTGCCTTTGGCCATGATGCCAATGCGCTGGCAGAGTGCTTCGGCTTCTTCCATCGAATGAGTGGTGAGAACAACAGTTTTGGTCATTCGTGCTTCGTTGACAATGTTCCAGATGAGTCGACGGACTTCTGGATCAAGTCCAGTCTGAAGAACGGCATAATGATGATGATGTTTTTTGGAAGTTGATATGTATATGTGCGATTAGTTAAAAGTGTATGGATGAGAACATGGCCAAATGATTCCAGATCGCTTGAGCAGTTGAGCGACACGATGGCTTACCGTTGGCTCGTCGAGGAAAACAACAGCAGGATTGCCAAGCAAAGCAATCGCAATACTCAAACGACGCTTTTCACCACCAGAAAGACCTTTGCTCAGACGACCTTCAAATTTGCCGAGCGAGACATTGTCCATTGCGACTTTCACGGCCTGGCGCTCCTGGCTTGCTGAGATACCCTTGAGACGCGCATAGAATAACAGATGCTCGCCGACAGTCAGATCTTCCCAGAGAATGTCAAACTATACACACATACAGTCAGCAAGAGAACCGTAGTGTTTCCACTCAGTCACCGATGGAATCAACATCCAGTCCTGTACCTGTGGACAGATTCCGATTCTGCGATAGACTTCGCTGATATCTGTCTTGACATCGAAACCTGCAATCGACGCGTTTCCACTCGATGGCTCGTAGAGTCCTGTCAGAATGCTGATCAACGTGGTCTTGCCTAAAAGCATTTGTATGTGAGACACGGTTCAAGCATCGTCGATGCACACAGTCCATGGATCAGTATCGCCCCATCGATCAATTGGCAGGAACAAAGCCAACAACCAACAGTTTTACCAGCTCCATTGGGACCAAGCAGTCCAAAGCAAACACCATCTTCCACAGCAAACGTGACATCCTTGACAGCAAGCTTAGGTCCTGCACCACCTCTTCCAGCATATACTTTTCTCATATGCTTGATCACCAAGGGATCTTTAACTCCATATGCAGCATCATCAATTCGCTTGCGTTCGGCTTTCACATCCGCATCTTCAAACTTGGTTTCGTTTTCATCAATCTGGACTGATAGAGCAAGCTCGGTTTCAGAGCTGCGTGCAGGTTGACCAGAGCGACTCTGTTGGAAGCGCTTGTATGCCTTGATAAGATCGGTAACAGGGAAATGCCATGGTCTACGCACGCCAAATTGCGAAGGGAGAACGCCGTCAAGGTAGGCTGCCAGTAGAAGGAACACGGGAACCTCAACAACCATGAAGATGAATGTTGTTCGCAGTTCGTTGGGCAAGTTAAGATCCGAAAGCTTAAGCGGCTGTTGTGTTCAAACCCAGATCGCGTTAGATAGAGTGAAAAACAGCATGACACTGTAGTAGTGTTTTGTAGTGGGTAGATTCAACAAACCTGCAAGCTCTGGTCGACGGTTGCAGTGTTCATCAGATCGATCGATCGATAGAACGCAAAGGGAGGCCAGATAAAGAATGCAGAGGGGAACGTCGATCCCACAAAGATGCTTGAAGCAGCAAGCGAAACAATAACACTGCAGAGCACAAACAGGAACACGCTGACTGTTTTCACAGCACAATATTCAAGATAGTAATTATCGAGTCAGTATGAGGGAATGGGTAAAGATGCTGTAAAAGTAGATGACAGTAATGCGCAATCGTCCTACTCACTCAATGCCAGTCTGCTTGTGTTGAACAGCGTCGCAAAAAAGAACGCAATCGCGATTTGATTGTGGCCTTGATTATCAAATCGCATGCCATCATCATCGCGGCAGTTACTACCGTCAGCTCTGATCGATTTGAGTGCAATGCAGTGTACAAAGCCTACCCCAAATGAAAAACACAAGCAAGAGCAGTCTGATGTCATTGACAGTGAACAAGGATAGCTGAGTCACACGTCCGGCAATGATGAATACGGCAGTTGACAAGGCAAACAAGATATAGAATGTGACTTTTGCATTATAAAAAGCACATGAATGCATGGTAAGCCATATTGCCAATATAGCAAATACCCCTCCAAAAAAAAAGGAAGCAGCAGATTGGCGATATACCATATTGGCTGATATAGTGCGCCATAGTGTTGATGCCGTTCATCTTCATCATGACAAGAATGCGGAGTTCCTTTTCCTGGACGAGCATGATGGTGAAGATCTAAATGATGGCAAAAGTGAGTCTACTGAATGGCGAGAGATGGCAGATTCGCTGCGTGTTACTCACGGGAAGCAGGAACGACACTCCAAACGGATACAAAACACTTCCAAACAGTCCTCCGAAATTGAAGCTGAATCCGGTAGTGCCGACAGTTGGCATTGCACGAAGTCCCTGAGTAATTGTGGCATTTCCAAAAGCCGTGACATTTGAGTTACGCAGGATCGCACTTGTCAGTTGTGTAAGCTGCAACATTGTGCGTGTGCCTGTGCTGGGAAAGTTTGAGGATCCCTTGAGTCGGATGTCTGATCCATAGTGCATGTTAAGCGAGTACTGTTTTGAAGTATGGTTGATGGTTTTGAAATATAGAGCTACAGTACAAGTCGGAGAGATGCAGAGCGAGAATAAAGTGAAAGGCGCGGTCGTGTCAGCTGATGGCAACAGGGGTGTGCATGCACTGCATCTGCTTACCTCCATGAGGGAGGTCGTTCAATATCGCGTCAATGATAAGATAAACGTTTGTGATTGCCGTATAGTCTGCTGACGAGAGTCCCTTCATCAGAGCCGATTTGTCCACAAGAGCAATTCTAGCAATAACACCGTTGATGCTGTTTGCAATGGCATCGTCAAGGTCCGAGTCAGATGAACCTGTGGCATTGTAATACGGCACTGGTTGAAATCCAAGGATCGATTGGGTTCCGTTTGTGATTGTCGAGGTCTGTTGGTAGTATCTGGTTGGAATTGTGCCAAGAATGCCAGTGGACGCAGTCTGTGGCGATACAAAGGCTGCACCAGATGACATGGTAAGGAATCCAGCGGGAGAGATAATCGCAGATTGCGGGGATGTTCCGATAAGAGTTGTGCTGACGGAACTGTCGGCTGCGTAAAAAGCCCAAGTACGGAGCTGCAGATTGGTGAAGATATTGACTGTTTGCGAATCGAGGGTGCCGGCTTGGAGACCCGAAACGAGTGCTTGGAACCATCCACCAACAGGCTCTGCCGTATATGTGCTTTTGAGTAGGTGAATCACACAAACAATATATCTATATCAGCCACGATGCAGTGCAGCAGTGTATTTACACTGCAGTCGAAACAACTTACGTGTCGCGAACATATTTTCCCGATGCTCCAGGATCGCGATCATACGGAGTTGTTGTAGAATAGGGATAGCTTTCACCAAACCAAAAGCTGCATGGGTGCTTTGAATTGAACGCAGCAGCGCCAGGTGGGCCATTGAATACAGCAGAGACCTTTATCCAATTGACATGCGAAAGAACCGATTGGGTTGTTCCAGGATATCCTGTCGAGGGAGTCGTTGGCAGATTGTTGTCGAGGGTCCAGATTGGAATGTTGCTTGATGTGGATGCATTGACATTCGAGCACTGGAGGTACTCTGCGGTTGAAATAAGCATGAACAAGTGATTGTCTTGAGGGTCAGCTGTGATGCAACGCAGCACTGTATGTTCTACAAAACAGATGGTATTAATCTGAACGGACCTTGGATGGTCAGCGATTTCTGGATCAGCGTGTTGATGAGAGCTGCAAGTCCTGCCGAGATAAGAACCATCATGAGTGGGCAGCATCTAGTATTAAGGAATCGCCACAGTATTGGTCAGCATTTTCAGAGTCATGCCATGTCTGCCGGCTCAAAATAATCGCAATCAGGGATATTGCTTGCGCGACGGATGTTATTTACCCAATGCAGCAGACATTGTTAAACATCTGTCGCTTTTGGTACGAGATTGCCTTTCCTGCCAGAGCGCGAACCTGGCGAGACGCGCCGACTGATAGTAGCAGCGGTATTCAATGGCGTGAGAGCAGGTCCAGAAACGCGCAGATTGGTATATCGAGTTTCCATATAAAATGAGGGAGTGACGCGAACGATAAGTAATAAGAGGCAGAATACGCCAACACGCGTTAGATGCAATGGTTTGGTCAGCAACTGGAATGTGTGGAATGAAAAGCGTAGCACTCGGCAGCATCGCCAAATGCGAAGCATGAAAGCGTGCCGATATTGGCAATTCATTGGATTCTGTATACAATATCTCTGCGCTGATGTATTGACTCGTTTGGCAGAGCATAGGCATGCAGATGGGATATTCGACTCTCTGATATCTAGAATAGCCGGCTAATAGAGGAGCAAAGCAAGAGGATCTACAGGCATTCTGCAAGCGAGGACGTACTTTGAAACTTTGCTACGCTCGAAGAAGACACATCTGTTTCTGGATGAACTTGAGGTTTCATTTCCTCCATGAGCGAGCGACGATGATGTTAAGGATGAAGGCAGGTAAGTGCTGATTTTTGCGATCGCGATTCGAACGATCTGAAGACTTTATGGCTGTTTGTTTGAATACCCGCATGCCCGGACAGGGCGAGCCCGGAATGCCGCGGAAATCAGAGCAGTGACAGCCCAAAAGTGACCACCGCCACAGCAGTTCGGTCTAGTTTAAGGAGCTTTTCAGCAGAGTTCATTCTCGTGATCTGGCGAGCGAGGGAGGCAAGGAAAGAAGAAAGTAATTACTGGAAGGGAGGAATAGGAAACGAAAGGACAGAAAACGAACGACGCAAGGCAAGGTATACGCAGCTCAACGTGCTCGGTCATACATCCGATGATGCATGACAAACATGATGGATGACACAATGCTTGCAGCATGGTCGTTCAAGACTGGAACTCAGTCTTTTGCTTGAAAGCCACCGTTGAGATGATGGAGCAGTGCATATCATCAAAGGACTGGAGCGATTCAAATGTCGACAGAGATGAGCGACGCACGGGGCCATCGGCCGTAAGATTGGCGAAATCATCTGCAAAGTCGTCTGCGTCTGAGTTTGTTGGAGCAAGAGCATCTGCATCAAAGTCTGCGTCCAAAAACGACACAGGCTCCGAAATAAGCTGATCAAAGGCAAGCGGGTCATATGCAGGTGCGTCGAATGCTGTCAGCTCAGCATCGAGCGCACTCTGGGCATCTGCGGTATCAATGGCATCTGCTGAGCGTAGCGAGTGTGTCTGCGCAACGCGTAGCGCAGCGACCGAGACGGCGCGGTCGATGTCGGTGCCGAAGTTTGCAGCGGCAAACGAGTCGTGTGGAGGGAGCTGTTGTAGACCAATCAGTGACAATCAGTAACAGGCAACAACGAAGAAGGGAGACAGTCATGTCAGTCTGAGTCACTATCGCTCATCCACAGACACATCGCTGCTACTGCTACTGCTGCTGTTGAAGCTGCGTTAGTCCACGCTTTGTGCAGCAGTGGATGTTGACATGTGAATGCTG
>JH393153.1:12639-22830 GCA_000235945.1 Homolaphlyctis polyrhiza JEL 142
AAGAGAGACGAGGTGCCGGGAGGAGAAGAAAAGGAATGGGAAAGGAGAGAGAGAGAGAGAGATGGATGGATGGATGGATGGATGGATGGGAAAGTCTGATAAAAGCCAAGGAGATGAGAAACGTGGAGAGTCGGGACCAAGGAAAGAATGCCGACTATTGGATCAACGACGAGGACTACCGACAAGATCCTCGTCTCGTTTGCTAGCCACGTTGGGCACAGGCGACCAGGTTCGAGGGGCACTGCCGCCAACAGGTGTCACACCAATAGATCCAGTCGACGAGGCGCTCTTGACCTCGCTGTCGTCTTCAGTGCTGACCTGCAGCACCATCACAATTTATATAAAACAAACAGCATCCAAAAGAGCATAAAACAGTCGGAAAGCGATACAATAATAATCGCATGAATCAGTCAAATGCACAACTCATCACTTGACAAACTGAAAAGCGGACAATCTCTCGCAGTACGGCAAGACAGCTGAAAAGCATATACTAATACATTCATACCTTTGAGTAAACAGCAGGCTTCAAGATGGCCAGATTAGCACGGCGCTGCTTTTCGCGAAGCTCAGCATGCGTATACATTGCTCCACCAATCAAGGTGAGAAGAATACCAATACCATTAGTAAATGTAACCGTGATATTGAAGATGACGACCGAGATGACGATGGAAAGGACCTGCTTGACATTGCCTACAGCGATTACAATCCAATAAAGGGGGGGGGGCGAATTCAAAAGAGTGTCAGATCTCGCTCCTCTTCCAACTATTGCTACTACTACTACAACTCTCATATCGCATCATATTCACGCAAACTCGCAGAATAAAGGGAGAGAGGGGGAGAAGGAGAAGGAGCAAGTGCACAGAGATAAAACAACAACAGAAAAAGATAATCTTACCAGCAACACCCATAGTGAGGGCACTCGTCATCTTATTAGCAGTAAAGCTAGAAACATTGAGTCCAAATGCAATCGCGCCATTGATGAGAAGCACAAACAAGATGACAGTCGACAGATCCTCATTGACAAAGATGGCAACTTCGCGCAGCTCGCCCGTCAAAAATGAGTAAAAGAGTGTTTGGATAAGCGCGAGGGGTGACATGCGAAGGAGCAGATCCAAAGGATGAAGTTTGAGTTTGCCAACTTGAACAAAGTTGGTGACGATTCCTTTGAGTGCGGCAAGAACTGCGCCTAGAATCGTGAGAAGCAGACCCATTCCTGTGAAGGAGTAGTCTCCAATCGTTGCAAGCGACACACCGAGAACAATCTGGTATACAAGATGAGTGTGCATGGCATGTCGTCAGAGCCTGCATAGATCCGAATATTGAAAAGCAAGTACCCAGCCAAGAGAACAAGAGCAAGAGCGAGCAAAACAAGAGTGTCGACTCACAGGGATCATGGTGATGGAGACTGCATAGGAGAAGCTTTTTCTAAACATAAAATATTCCATAATCATGGTGAAGAGCGGCACCATCGCACGCACAGTTTGATGAAACTTATTTTTTTGGCGCCAGTAATCACACAGACAGAAGCGCGGCCAACCAAACAAATCAGTCAATCCAAAAGGTGATTTTAGCAGAGCAAAAGCAAAGAAAACTATAGAAAAAGTCCAGTTGCCGCAGCAACAAAATAGATCAACAAAATCTTACAGGAACAGAAACCATATGCAGCGATACGTTCGAGATGGCGATATTGATAGTATAGAGAGTAGAGAAAGCAAGCATGATCAGGTTTTCACGCATGCCGAGTTTGGCGGGTTTGAAGACGCCAAAAGAAGCGAGAATCTGGCATCCGATAGCGCCGCAGAGCGTATGGATTCCCGTAAGAGTCCAAGGAAAGGGAAACTTGTAGAACTGCATGACGGCCTTGTTATAGATGGTGAGGCCCAAGTTGAAGAAGAAATACACGGCGAGCCAGGTGGCAGCCTGAATATGCGACTGGCGCAAGAGTTGCTGTTGGTGATGCTGGTTTGCGATGGACACGGACACATCGGGTGGCGGCTGCGACATGGACGGATCACTGTTGTTGTTGTTGTTGTTGTTGTTTGAGTTTGAGATTGTGCTCATCGAGGGTGACGAGGAGGTAGAATCCTTTGTATGAAGATCTCTGTCCGGCGTCAGAGCCGCGTGTTTAGCAGGAGAAACTGCGGGAATATTGATAGCAATATCGTGCTGCATTGCTTGTTTCTTAGCGGATGCTGTTTGGTGGTGCTGGTTCTGATGCTGGTTAGTAGCAGGCTTCTGTTTCTGGTTCTGGTTCTGACTGTTGCTGGCACGGACTGCGGGAGTCGAGGCAGATCGCAGTGATACCGAGGACGGCGTAGATAAAGATGCAGATAAAGATGCTACTGGTGCTGGAGCTGGAGCTGGAGCTGGAGCTGGAGCTGGTGCTGATGAGGACGACGACGATGCCGATGAATAAGAAGAAGATGCGGGTGCGATACGATTGACTGGCTGGATCTGTGTTCCTATCTCGATCTCAGTTTCAGTTTCAGTCTCGGTTGCACTTCCAATCTGCGAGTTGATGAACGGACTGATGCCAATAGCGTCGTTGAGAACCACAGAGTTGAGATGCTGATTCAAGCTTGAGTTGAGATCAAAGTGCTGGGTCATACAATTGCCGCAGACAACTCAACAGGGATCGCGAAGAAGAAGAAGAACAAGATAAGGAGAGAACAGGGACAGAAGGACAAGGAGAAACAAACGGAAAGAGAGAAAGGAATCTGCTTGGACAGAGATAAGAAGATATGATGAGTTGAATAGAAAGAAATGATTCAACGATCCATCAAACGAGAGTTTGACGACGATGCGCAGTAGAACACAGAAAAGCAGCGAGAAAGCAGCGAGAAAACAGGAGAGTCAGCACACTGTTTCTGGTTCTATCAGAGTTTGTGTTCTGTTCTGCTCTGTTCTGTTCTGTTTGTGTTTGTGTTGGTTGGTGATGGATTTGCGGTCATGTGGCGTCGCTGCTCAAGTTCAAGTTCAAGTTGTCGGGTTGTTGGGCTGCTGCGTTGCTGCGTTGCTGCGAATATCAAGGACGCTGCCTGGTGCGACGCACACAGCATCACAGCAGACTCACCGCACACGCTCAATGGACTGTGGCTCAGAGAGCGGATACTTGATGGCCGATGGTCGATGGTTGATGGTTGATGGATGAAACACTGGCAGGAATTGAGTGCCGCTAATTGTTGTTTGTGTCCAACTAAAAGCAAAGCAAAACACAAAAAACTAAAATACAGAACAACAGGCTCGCACGGGGCCAACAACAACAGCAACAGAAGCAACAACAGAAGCAGCAGCAGCAGCAGCAGCAGCATCACGATCTCCGAGTCCCATCATCCGACTGTTTGTGGATCTTGTGCTACAATCACGAAACATCAACGATCGGGTCTATCATTCCATTCTACTGTATTTGCAATCAGACACTGTTTCTATGCTGTACTTGCTCATTGCATTAGATTGAATTACATCACATCATTCGCAGACTATTTTTGGTGAGGAATTCAGAGCGTTGATTAAAATCAAATGGCTGCATGAAGCAGCTGATGCGCAGTATTTCTGCTGGATCTGAACCAGATTCAAGTTTGTGCAACGTGGTATCTGCAGCGACAGCAGTTGTGTGCAAGAAGCTTCTAATAAAGCGAGTGATCCAGAGAAGCAGGAGAACGAGAACGACAAAGAGAACGAGAACGAGAATGAGAATGAGAATGAGAAGGAGAACGAGAGCCAGAAAGAGAAGGAGAGAGAGAATTGCGTCTGTTTCCGCAAGATCAATTCCCCTCTGCTTTCCGCTTTCGCATTTGCAGCCAGCAAGGAAACGCTCACACTCCAACCACACACTCAACGACAGACTCTGCAGGCCATAGAGTCCCCACGTTTCTGTTTGTGCGTCGTAAACTCTTTCTCTCTCTCCCATAACAAGAAACCCGCTTCTTGGCGCAATGACCGGCCCTGCAACAAAGAGCGCTGCTGTTCATGAGCAAGCAGAGTTGGACCCCGACAACACTCTGGACCAAAACGACAACGACAATGACGACAATGACGACAACGACAACGACGACGACAACAGTCCTGCACAACTCGGCGCTAAATCTGGCAGAGTCTCTAAAAAATCAAGATCATCGGTGCGTCTCATATTGAAATATTAATGGCAATATTGCTATTACTATTAGTATCACTATTAGTATTCTGTTTCTTGCTCTGTTTGTGAGCTCAGCTCAGCTCCGCTCCTGATTCTGATTCTGATTCTGACTCTGACTCTGACTCTGACTCTGGTATCTGCTCTGCTGCACTATTATTCTCCCGCTCTCAATGCTCAAATCGAATCTTCAACATCCATCTCCATCTCCATCTTGCTGGCTGCTTCACCTCTTCTTTTGTAAAATCTGATTATACCAACAGGCTGAAAAGGAAGCACGCAAACATGAGATGCACACGTACCGAGAGCAGCGTCGCGCAGGACTTCAAGCGCGACTGCGTGCTGCAAGGCCCGACGATGTCACGTTCCTAGTCCAAGCAGAAAACACTGAAACTTACAGGAAATTCGTATCTGCCGCTCGTCCAGCAACTGAACGCGCATTCAGCACCGCATGGAAGGCTCTTGCCAGCGAAATGGGCTTTGATCCTGCTTTGCTGCCTGCTGCTGTTGCTGGTGTTGCTGCTGCTCCTGCCGGCGCTGCTTCATCTAGAGCTGCAAAGGACGGAAAGGCTCGGAAACAAAAATAGTAATCTGAACGTGATTAGCAAAGCGGAGCGAGACAAGCATGTGGCCATACATAAACCGAGATCAAGAGAAACATCAAGCGAACCCCCCTCAACACCACCGATCATTGCACAGGGCAGAGTAACAAACAAAAAGGAGAGAAACCCAAGCAGAAAAAACAAACCCTCCACCCCATCCCATCCCCCCAACCACCACAATCTCCCAGAATGAGAAAAAAGCGAGATCTATTTGAAGACGATGATCAAATCAAGGAAACTCCCCCCCCCCAGAAAACCCCCTACTTTTATATTTTGTTCTCTCGTTCTTTCTTTTCTCGGAATACAATTACCCATCATTGCCTTTGTCCATCGCATTCCTTTTAGTATTGCCTTTCTCTCTCTATCTACCTCTCTCGATAGCATCCAAAACACTTTGATGTTCAAGTTGTGTGTTTCCCTACTGTTTATTTCGTTTTTATACTTTTGTGTGTGGAAGAAAGAAAGAAAGAAGACCTGCTTGTCATATTCTCGCAAGAATAGGGACTCGCGACAGTTTCTTAGTGATGGATAAATGCCCAAGATCCCACCTCCAAAAAAACCAACAACCCAAACCCAAAAGCGAGGGGAGGGGGATATGTCATTTTCGAGCTTCTAATGAAAAGCAAGAAGCAAGGCAGGTGAAGAGAGCTCAAGGAATTCTAGCATTGATCCAAGAAATGAACATGTCAATGATATCACGTTTGCAAGGTTCGTTATGAAGTTCATGTTTCAAGTCTGGAAATTCCTTAAAAGTCTTGTCGGTGCTGGCAATCTTGTCGAAAAAGGTGCGAGAAGCCTTGAACGAGGTGAGGACATCGTTTGTGGAGTGTGGTTGGAGGATCGGGTAGTTGAAGGCGCTGGTGGCGGCGTCGGTGAGAAGAAGTTCGCCCCAGACTATGATGTCGCGGGCAAGACGGAGCGAGATGCGGTCGTGGTTGTAAGGATCGTTTTTGTAGTCGATGAGGACGGCTGGATCGGTGCACAGGCCATTGAGATCCAGTTTGTTTGATTCGGTGTACGACGTGAGGATGGGGCCAAGGGTCTTGACTGCCGAGGCAAGGATGCCTGGGACTGGACGGCCAGGAGCGATTGCGGGAGCACTTGCAATGACGCCGGCAAACGAGGGGATATCTGCAGCGTGGGAGTAAGTGAAGCTGAGAGCAATCAGACCGCCAAGCGAGTGGCCATAGACAAAGACAGGAAGACGATCGAGCTGAACATTCGCATTGTGAGCGAGACCCTTGACGGGATATCTGAGCAGTGCCAGCATGTCCTTGAAGGTTTCCTCAAACGGACGGACGAGACCCTTTGTAGCGCCACGGCGCTTGTTGAGAGCAGCGAGTTGCACGGTGCGGCCATGTCCACGCAGATCTAGAAGCCGCAGTCAGTATATATATATATATCGATAGATTGAGAAGGAGGATCGAGGGATGAGGAGGATCGAGGGATGGGAGGAAGAGATCGAGTTGAGGGATGAGATTGACTCGTACCAAATCCCTTGACGATGAGTCCCTGGGCAGCAAACGCAGAAAACACGTGATCGTATCGCATGATGTGTTCGCCCAGCCCGTGGAACGCAAGCACAATCGCACGCGGCGCCACTGCGGCATCCGCCCACTCGCGCACAAACAACAGGTCGCCATTGACCGGCGACTGCAGCACTGCGCCACCCGCTAAATCCATGTTGCCGAGTTCAACTGTGGCGGCTGTGGGTGCCACTAGTTCTAGTTGTACAAGCTGTGCACTTGGTGCACTGCCCGCTTGCGTTGTCATTTCCTCGTTGTCGTTGTCGTTGTCGTTGTCGGTCTCGGTCTCGGTCTCGGTCTCGTCAAAGTAAGAGTCGTTGCGGCTGCTGCTGTTGTTGTTGTTGTTTTTGAGTCGCGAATACTGCGGAGTGGGCTGGTCGTCGTACAGCAGAACAGAGAGTGCGCTGACGTCCAGCTTGGTAGCAGCGTGGTGGCAGCAGTCAAAGACAGAGAGATAGAGACAGAAAACAGGAACAGGGACTAATACACGGACAGGCAGCGGAGTGTCGGTGTTGGTGTTGGTGTTGGTGTTGCTGGCACAGGAACAAGAACGAGGAGAATTTGAAGTCTTGGATGTGAAACTTGCGATTCAAATCCAACCTCATCCTTCATTTCTCCAAATCACATCACATCACATCACATCACATCAAGTTTCCCCTGAATATGCAGGAAACGGCATCGAAATAGGGCCGCGAATCATCTGCTGATCGATTGAAACATCTTGTGGATGCACGAGCTTATTTGAACATTGAATCGCGTCGCATCGTTCAGCCCCCATGCTGATCCCATCGGTGCCAGTTTGAGCAGCGTCGCGATCAATGTTGGCGATATCCATGTCGTCAAAGCTGTATGCGCGCTGGTGTTGATTGCTGTTTGATGGTGGTGGCGAGTCGATCCCGCTAAATGTGAGTGCAAGTAACGATGAGCGGAGAAATGCTGCTGGTTGAGTTGTGTCGGATGCGGGTCCTGGCGCAGCGAGATCCTGGAAAGAACGACTGCTTCCGTGGGTTGATTGTGTATCTGGCGTGCTTGCTCGCATTGCCAAGGATGGGATCATGCTGTACGGCTGTGACGAGTGCTGATCGTCACTATCACACAGATCACGAGATTCGTTGTCGCCGTCATCATCATCGTCATCGTCATCTGCGTCATCCTCTTCATCATAGTTGTCGGTATCGTCCTGGCTTTCTTGCTCATCGGGTCCATCTTGTCCCTCGCTGCCATTGCTACAGTCATCAGTGTGTCGATCAGCACTTTTGACACCAGTGCGAGCGACTGAACCACCTCCTCGCTTACGAAGTCGCAGACTCTGTCTCATTCTTTCGCTACCCACTAAATACTCTTCAAGCGCCTTGAGTCGACTCCTTAAGTTGCGAACTAAGAATAGCCCTTTGGGTTTCACCTTTCCACTGCTTAACATATAGCTCAGCCGCATTCGCATGAGTTTCGCACTTTGACCAACTGGCTTCCGATGCAGTATCGGCGATCGAATCTCAATCTTGCTATTGTGGCCGTCATCATTGCCGTCGAGTGAAACTGCATCAGCATCGGCATCGGCATCGGCATCGGCATCAATCGCATTTCTAGAATACGGTCGCGCAGATAAACTGCTATTCGATGCTCCTCGTGTGTGATTAGATCGACGGCCACTTGCTTGTGGCGGTGATATGGACGCATTGGATTCAAGCCGCAGATCATTAAGCCTGGCAAGAGGTAGAACAGGATCGACTCTTCTCTTTGCAACATCTTTGCGATTGACTCCGATAAATCCTATTGTATTACACCAAAAGTCAGCCAAACACTTTTCTAAAAATGACTCGGCATTCTTATTGCAATGATGCAAGTTTGTATATGCGTTTCAGGATACACATGAATAACTAACCTCGGCACTTTTCAGAACCACATCGACAGATTTGCATCTGGCCATAGGCATCAAACCGATAATCGTATGTGATTTCATCGCCAGGATTGATATCAACACTCGAAAACACGCCGATACGTATCTCTCCACCAACACACCTGACATAACGATACACAACAAAAAAATAAATAATAGTTTAGCGTACGGCTGCTTCTCATGTACATCAGTAGAGACATGCAACTTACCACTTCTCAATGTGGCAGTTTGGCTCGCACGAATGATTGACAAATCGCGCGACTGTGCCTTTGCGACACCCATCTAATACAAGCCCTGGCATGAAATCTATAAAGTACTGGTGCGGCTTATCCTTGTAGATCGTGCGCATACGCTCTAGACACGTTTCTGTATCAATGATCTCGCCACGATACTCGACAATGAGGGTATTTGCTTTGACAGCCATTGTCGAATACAGTCCATAGCCACGATTCGGTGTCTTTGTTTTTTTTTGGCATCGATGTTTGTTTGTTTGTGTGGGAATGAGAGCAAAGACATATATACTCAGCATACTCTTGTTTTTCCAATTATGCCCTCGTTCGGTTTCAAGGTGCAGGACTTACTCGGCGAACTTGCAGGGCCAGCGAATCACTATAGCGTTGAAATGCCTTGTTAGAGCATCGATCTCCCATTTTGCATGTATCGTCACACTCAACAAAAGTATGCCTAACAAAAACATACAATCCCCGTCAGTGATTGTTGCATGTGGGCAGTTTCAAGATACACAATGATACTCAAATACTGTACAGATAACATACCGATTCAAACAGTCCTCGCCACACGCTGGCAATCCAGCTTCGGGTAGAGTGCATTGACACGTTGCAACAGCCTCCATCAACACTTTGCGCCGATCTATCCAAACATCTAAATAGCAGAAAAGCAAGCAACAAGCAACAAGCAACAAGCACGATAGTCAGCTATCACAACATATAACCGTTACACACAAAGGCAGTGCTACTCAACTATGATTAATGTGCTGAAACGGCGTCGGTTTATGGATTCCAAACATTCTGCGAACCTATAAAAGAGGATAAAACAGTAAATGTAAGCCAACAATCAAGCTTTTCAACCTACTTTCCGGCACAACATTGCTTATGGTGCAGAGAGTGCAAGGTATTATGACATCATCAGATAAGATACAGGACTTACACCGTGTCTGCCACCACACAGTTCAACAAACACCTTGATATCAAACGGAAGCTCAAAATCCTTACGACTGTCCAGCAGGGTCAATCCCGAATGCATTGGCAACGGAAACTGGAATCCATAATCAGATTTCGCCTTGAACTTTTGTTTCGAATTGCTACTGGGATTTCTCAAGCCCTTGCTTGTATTGTCTAGTGCTGTCGCTGTCGCTGTTGATATGGAGGTTGTAGAGGTTGTTGAGTAGAGCCCTGCTGTGAGATACCGCTTTTTGGCATACAGTGTTCGGAGCTCTGCTGGACCATCCCAGAGCGAATCAGACTTTGATGCGATCTGACCCCATTGAGTCGTGCCGCCTTCATGGATATATCCAACAAGCGTCTTGTCGGTTGATTCACGTGGTTGTGAGATGGCTGCTGTGGATGTGGATGCTGAGCGTGCTTGTGCGGTAGATGAGCTGGATGATGCAGTGCGTTTACTGTCAAAAGCAGTTGTCGATGTTGATGTTGTTTCTGTAGCGGTGGGCGATACAGCACTAAGCCGCATGTCGCTCGCAACTGCTGCAATCGACTGGCGGCCAGAATTAGATGCAGAAACACGCGAGCCCATCGATCGCGTCACTGTCCTTGTCAAGGCACTTTCTCCTAAACCAGACGACGATGCAGTGGATGACAGCGCTGGAGATGAACATCTTCTGACTGATCTTGTTGAAGATACCTCGGTATCAGCAACCCGATCATTGAAACGATCTTGGCCGTATAAATGTTCATCAATATCAGGAGTAGTGCTGCCAGGACGAGCAGTCTCGCCACAATTGTCGTCAGGAGTGCTGCGAATGGAATCTCTCGGCGACATCCTCCTGCTGGGTCTGGT
>AFSM01000887.1:0-22753 GCA_000235945.1 Homolaphlyctis polyrhiza JEL 142
CCTTGGTGCTTCCAAAGTTGGCTGTGTGGCTGTGTGGCTGCGTGGCTGTTGCTTTGGCTTTGGCTTGGGCTCTGTGCCGTGGGTCTCACAGCCACCGCCATTGCAACTGCAACTGCAACTGCAACTGCAACTGAGCGCCTCCTTGTCTGCTCCTGCGCCTGAGCTTACTGGCCGTCTCCCGTAGCTGCGATGCTGTTCCCACTGCGGCTGATGGTCTGACTGACTGACTGACTGAACAACCTCTTCCGTACTGTGATGCTTCTCCCTGTCTCTCCTTGTCCCTGCCGTTACTCCTCGTCACTCTTGTGTTTGTGCTGCCAGACACGGCATTCAAACAACAGCGCCTCAAGGCATGGCAGCCACTGCTCACGCCAAAGACGGTGCTGCCCACCTTCTTCATGATCGGCCTCATCTTTGTGCCGCTCGGCATCGGTCTCTATCTTGCATCCGAAAAGGTAAGAATGTTCCTCCAACTCATCACTTCAATCTCTTCAATATAGCGACTCTTCTAATCCCCAAATCTTGTACATCCAAAAGGTTCAGCAAGTGTCGTTCGACTATACATCGTGCTCGACGCTGGCAACACCAACATTCACGGCTCCAGATGCATCAACGGGAATCTCCTTGTGGAAATACGATCCCACCGCCAATATCTGCTCTATCCAGTTCTCAATCCCGTCGGATATGCCTGCGCCTGTCTTCATGTACTATCGTCTGACAAACTTCTACCAAAACAACCGCAAGTACGTCAAGTCGTTTGACCTCAATCAGCTTCGAACAGGCTACGTCGATGCAGGCAGCTTGACAGGCGACTGCGACCCTCTCAAGAATCCAGATGGCGAAGTGCTTCTTATCAACGGAGCCAATGTCACCATTCGCGCCTCGCAGTCGCCCGCGCCGCAATACTATCCCTGCGGCCTTATCGCCAACTCAATGTTCTCGGGTAACCCTCTCAACGTCAACAACTTGTGCTGTATCTTTGTTCAGTGGACTTGCTGCTTACTCTGCTGAATGTAACAGATGAGATTTCGTCGCTCAAATGTATCCAGTCCAGCTATGCATTCAGCGGCGCAGTCTGCTCACCAAGCAGCGCCGATTTGATCTCGTACAACTTCTCTACATCTGGCATTGCCTGGCCTGCTGATGCCGACAAGTTTGGCAGCATTGTTGGCACCACTGCCATTCCAGCGGCGCAGATCCCTACAACTCTCATTCCTCCTCCGTTCTGGCGAACTGCATTCCCTATCTGGAAGAACGGATACAACTCCACCAACCTTCCCAACCTCAAGACGATGGAGCGTCTTCAAGTTTGGATGCGCACTGCTGGTCTGCCAACTTTCAGAAAACTCTGGGGCCGCAACACCAACAACTTGCTTCCTCACGGTACATGGCAGCTTGATATTACCCAGAGTAAGCCAATCTGCCCACTTTTTTGATTGCTGTTGTAGATCTAAATATACTGACGACTCCACTGCAGATTTTGATGTTTCACGCTTTAGTGGAACCAAGTCGATTGTCATTTCAACAGTCTCGGTGCTCGGTGGCAAGAATTCTTTCCTTGGCATTGCTTACATCTGTGTCGGCACTATCTGCTGGGCACTCGGCATCGCCTTCCTTGCTCGCCATATGATCAAACCACGGTAAATAGCAACTGCGACAATCACCATTTCCCACAGATGCTACTGAGCCTTGCTTGCTGACTTGATACATTGAATTGTAATTCAGAAAACTTGGTGATCATTCGTATCTGTCGTGGAACCAGCAGCATCCCGCAAACCCACAAGCCCGCACTGGACTTGCAGCTGTTGCTGACCAGGCATCTCACCATTGAGTGTCTGCAGTGCCCAGTTCATCCTTGAAACCC
The DNA here is from genome assembly GCA_000235945.1 of Homolaphlyctis polyrhiza JEL 142. Lineage (NCBI taxonomy): Eukaryota > Fungi > Chytridiomycota > Chytridiomycetes > Rhizophydiales > Homolaphlyctis > Homolaphlyctis polyrhiza. The sequence goes on from AFSM01000887.1 coordinate 1,865, forward strand.
CAAATTTGTTCGCTTCTTCGTCGGCCAATAAAGGTTCAAATAATCCGTTTTTGTCGTCGCTTTGCTATATTCGGACGCGTTTTTCCTGTCCAGTTCGCACCCTGATCAAGACCCCTGGATCTCGGCCAAGCAACGCCAACCTCAGTGTCCTGCAACCCTGGGATCCGACCAACTGGATGGCCAACAACGCTAACAATGGCGCCTCATCACGAGTTCAGGACACGGTGCAGCTGACTGATTCAGACTCGGGTGTCTCACACTCTGATTCACCACTGCACGGCGCCACAACAAGTGTCTCCCAGCCCGCTGCCAGCAACGTGAATGTCACAGACTGTCTCCCACAGACATTCCAGCAGCGATACGCTGCACCGAGCTCCAAGTTCCTTGGGGCCGCTGGTGCCTACGATCACGCCTCGGCATCCAGCACTGCGCAGCTGGCAGCGTCGCCATCAACACGTATCCAGTCAACACCGTCCAGTACTCCAGCCATTCAATTCAAATTTCAGCGTCGTCCGTCGCCATTCTCGAGTGTCATTGATACGACTCCGCCAAAAAAGGCTCATATTATGCAGAATAAGATGCTCGCAAGCCTGAGTTCTTTGATCAGTCCTCAAAGTGCACCATTGCCCACAACATCAGGCGCACCTCAAACAGCTATACTACTGCCAAACCCAAACAAGGACGCCGGCCAGAATAGCCAAGAATCAGCACACTTTCTTCCATCTGGTCATCCGCGTTTCCGTCTCGCGATCCGATCAGGCTTAGTAAATCCAGAACTAGAGACTATCCAAACGCCTACCGAAACAGCTTCTCACACCGCTGATAAGACAGTAGCTTTCTTGCAGCCAGCAAGCCTTTCGACACCGACTCGATCAAATCTGCCTGATCAACCTCAAATCGCATCCGACTCTAACCAACAACGTCTGGAGATTACACCAACTGCACCATGTCTCCAACAACCTCTTGATTCGCAAGCAATAGCACTGACCTCCAAGGATAGCAGTAGCCAGAATCTACTAAAGCGCAAACTTGAAAGTGCAATGTCGAGTCAGCAGACTGTTTTCAGGAAGCCTGAAGGTTTGATCCGCACAGATCTGCAGCGAGATCAAAACAGAAAAGTGAAAGACCCAGCTGTTCAAGAGTCTCAGAACGAGAATATCGATGCAGCTATATCCATTCTACAGCGAGCACAAAAGGAGCGCCAAATCCTGCTGACACGTGTTTCCACTTCATACGAGGAGCGAGACAGATCCATCGCCATGATAGCTAGTTTGAACTCTGAAATCGCATCGAGTAAGATCGACTTGCTGGCGATCAGCACGGACTCGGATCAGCAGTGTCGTGTGGTATCTAGTCTTGAAAACAGGTATCTTTCCGCACTGCTTTTTGGCTATCCTCATGTCCAAAACACATCTTTGATAGAATGCGCAAACTAGGATCCAAGAACTTAAGCGGATGCTCAAGATGCTTCAGGGCGCTGTTCGTGTCCTAGATGACAAGAACCAAGATCTAGTGGACAGGCTTGCTCAACACCTACAAAGTTTCGAGAAAATGCAGTCAGGTCAGCCAAGCCTGTATCTTTGGTTGATCATCGAGCATAAACCAGAGTATTCTGACATCTGATGAAATAGATTACAAGCAGCTTGCAGCTGAGAAAGCACATCTAGTCGAAAAGTATGAAGCTCAGATTAAGTCAGGTATTTGCAGTGCCCTCTTCTTAAAAAGGACAAAGCTAGCGACGATCGCCCTCGTTGTGATCTTGAGCTGATGTATTGCAAATGTTGGATATTTAGATCAATCAGCGCTTGAGTTATCGCGATCCCACATCGAAAGCCTATCATTGGAAATTCAAAGACACAATGACGAGCTAAAAGTATCACGAAAGCATTGGGACGATAAGCTTTCGGATTTGGAAAGTACCATTTCCCAGGAGCGATGCACGACCAAGCAGCTCGAAGCTGATTTGTTGATTGCCAAGACAGCTCTGAGAGATCTATCACACGGACAATCTCTTGAGCGTGCGTCATATGAGCAGCAAATCGCTCAAATTACTCTTGAGAGCACCAATTTGAAGCAGGCAGCCAAGGAGCAGCGCAGCATAGTTCAAGAGCTGGCAGAAAAGCTTGAAATTGCAGCTCAAGAGTCACGTAAAGACAAACAAGAGCTGACCGAGCTGATTGCAAAGTGCAGCGCCTTTGAGAGCACGGGCAAGATCTTGAGTCAAAGCCTGCAAATGGAGATCCAGGCAGTGACAAGCAAGCTCGCTGAAATCTCTGAAAGGTTAGCGATTCTATCTGATCCAAAGTGCTTGAATGGCTCGAGTTGCTGATAATGCTGATAATGCCGAAAACCTCAGCGTCAATCAAAAGAACACCGACTCTGAGAAACGCGAAGTGTCTCTTAGATGCGAGCTCGAGAACACCAAAGAACAGCTGTCTGTTGCAAAAGCTGAATACTTTGAGGTGGTTCAAAGGTATGTCGCCACTGTAGGATATGATTGTGTACACTGTAAACCATCTTTTCGAGTCGCTTATATAGCTTCTTTAACAAGAGCCAAGGCACTGGAAGAGCATCAAGTGAAACTGCAGACTAGTATCCAAGAGCTGAAAAACGCAAACGAAACAAGCATGGATCGCACATCTGCCGAGATTCAACGTCTGCTGAGCGAGAGAAAGACGGTGGTCGATGAATGCGAGCAGCTTCGACTTGAGTACGGTAGCATGCTTCAGAAAACCCAAGAGCAAGAATCGCAACTCAAGAAAGATGTTCAAAGACTTGAGCAGGAAGTCGAAGCATATCGCACGAGCCATAAGGTGAGTTGGACCCCATTGGCATTTAAGATACAAATCGTATGATCGCTGACTGCGCCAATTTAGAGCGTTCGAGATGAGTTGAACAAGTGTCGCGAAGAACATGGTGCTCGAGTGCGAATGTTGGAGTCTGAAGTGGAAGCGATTAAAGAGCAGGTATGTTGCGCTTCCGCTTTGCCATCAGCTATAGCAACTGTCAATGCACCTATATCTGAATCAAAAACAAATAACGCATGCAATCTTCGATGCCAGCACGCCAAAGAAAACGAACACAAGGCAAGCCAGTGGTCTGCCATTGTTAAGCACAAAGAAATGGAGTTTCAGAATGCTCTGCGTCAAAAGGACAATCAGATTTCTCAGCTCAAGGCAGCTACAGAGCAAGCAGAGGTTGCGATTAAGCCATCATGCCTGACACAGATAGAGACCCAGTGCACATCTCCATCATGTGCAGAATATGCTGTACTCAACAATCTGGATCTGGATTCTCTCCTACATGATATTGGAAAGTCTGCTTCCAAGCCGCGACTAAAGGGTTCCCCGAAGCAGCCTCGCGAGCCAGCGATCAAAACGGCAAGATCTGGTTTCGATGAGTCGGAAGCAACCATACAGTCGCACATGGAAACACCTGTGAAGCCATCTCATCAGCAGCGACAGCAAAAACCTTCAAACAACGATGCTGAGCAGCGACGCACCAGCAAGCCACCAGCAACCAAAGCGGCAGGCCGCCAGACAACAACAGATCATGCCGAGTCATCTGAAAGATCCTCTGTATCGATCTTTCAAACAACGACAACTGTTCATAAGCAACAGGTCCACCATCACGCCACGCGCGGCAAGCATCGCTCAGATGCCTTGTCTGGCATCGCAAAGACTTCAAAAGGAAACAGGAAACCCAGGCAAACTGCGCCAGCTCAAGAAACAGCACTATCTAATCCTTGTGCCGCAAACGAGCTCATGCACAGATCTGCATCATTCAATCGTCGCGAACTGCCAACGACGCATGCTTCGCCGGACAAGGGAATGAGCCAAGCCAGCGAGCTATTTGGCTGGAAGTGACAATAAACTGGCTTTGAATCTGCATCCTTGGCAGCGAGATGATTTCCAGCAACAGCAGATCAGCGAAACCAACAGGATCGCAAATAGGGCAGCCAAGCGGCAGCATTGCTGCGAAGCAGAAACGCAGTGCCGCCAAGATGCCACCATCCGCATCGTCGGCATCGTCCGCATCATCGGCATCAGCTTCCACGCTTGGCAAGAGAAACATCGCCACAAGTTTACGCACAACCAACAGCCGCAGCATGGCCAGTGACAGCCTCGAAACGCTGTCCTTTGAAGTCTTTGGCAAAGTCCAAGGCAAGCCACGCTGCCGTGTGGAGACTCTGTCACTGATGCTGCCCTTCGCTGACCACCCTCGCATCAGGCGTCTTCTTCAGGAAGCACACAGAGAAGCAAGCCGTTGAGCTTGGTCTTGTTGGATGGGTTCGCAACACAGCAACTGGGACAGTCACTGGAACTGTCCAAGGTCCCGCAGCAGCAGTTGCGCTTTTGTGAGTTTCTGTCTGTGCCGATAGGCTTGAGGGCTGCGCAAGGCTGACATACTGACTGCTCGCAGCAAGACATGGGTCAGCACAAAAGGCTCGCCAAAGTCGGTCATCGCCAACTGCGAGTTCAAAGACGCGATGCCGATTGCCAAGCTTGACTTTGAATCGTTTGAGATCAATCGATGAATCAATGAACCAAATCGGTGGCGATAGACTGCGTGTTCTCTTTAATAGCTGGTTATGAGCTAATGAGCCTCTTCGTTGGGCTGCTGGCTCTGCTCAACTTCGCTTGCGTGGAAAAAGTAGAGCACAGCCTCGCGATTAGAAGTGTTTGAAATCTGATACTGATTGCCTGTATCGAGTCATGTCAATATGATGACCACATCGGCTTCGAAAATAGAAAGCTGAAGCAACAACGACAATGTTGGCCACAATACAGCGACTCACCTCGCGGAACAAAGAACTGCGCTCCGATCGCCAAATCAAAATATGTCTTGTTGATCCGCACTTTGACTTGTCCAGCCATCACAACGAATATCTAGACAAGCCGGGATCATTTGTTAGTTCTCACCAGTCAAACAAGCATCTCATCGCAGTACGATCTAATAGAGCCATGGTATAACACCCACCATTGCATTGCCTTTTGAGTTTTTTCTCGGCTTGACTGCTCCACGAGGCAGGTTAAGGACACCAGATCCTATGAAATTACCCTCGCTGAAAACCTTTTGGTAACGATAACCGCCATTGGCAGGAGCGCCTGGTCTGAGCATTTTCCTTGTCATAACGACACCTTAAATCGGTGTGGTTAGTATATAGTGTATTATTAAAAGCGTGCACGTCACAAATAAGCCGTTATTAAAACTAGAGACGCGAACAAGTTGGCTGCGACTTACGCTGCTCTTCTTCGCCTCCAGTCAAATAGTTGACAACCCGTGTTACTGGCGGCAACTCGTTTTCGTCATCGCTTCTTGATCTATTCCGACGTAGCGGATTTGTGTCGAGGTCATCAGGAGGCGCGCGTATCACATCCTTGATGGATGTAGGTACGGGATTAACGCCTGTTGTCGGAGAGTGTGCAATGCAAACCAATCAGTGACACAGAGTATAGTATTAACCCTCCAAACATCCTCATTAGACAAAGCTAACCAGAAACGCGACGGCCATAGACAACTCGCTCGTTCTTCCAGTAGGCCAGCGGCGCAACTTTTGTTCGCCGACTGCGTCGCACGCCATCTTCGGCAACCTGGCGCATAGGAAACTCAATCTGCTTATCGACACGACTGATTGCCTCTGTATCGTCATGCTCGTCGTCATACTAAACGTATAATGATCATAAAACAATCAGCAAACAGGAGTTGCTCAAGCAATACTAAAAGCATCGACTGAACTAACATGTTTCTGGCGACTATGCTGAGCGTGTCTATCTTGTCGCTGTGCAGGCTTTCGATTCTGAGATTGCTTTGTAGTGGGCTTGTACTCGGATCGGTTGGTTGAATGCAGCGCTTGAACGTGTTGTTTTGGATCAGTCGATATGTCCTCTTCCTCACTCTCATGACCAGCCATGTGCTCTTGGTACATCACATCACTATGAGCAGCATCGCTGCCATTGTCGTTATCATCACTACCATCGTCATCCCGATCGTTGGCATCGCTATGGTGCCGCTGTTGGTAAAACTCGCGTTCGTAAGTCGAGCGTGCTTCTGATGAATGTGTTTGCAATCGATTTGACTGCGGACGCGTTTTAGCTGATGTGTGATATGGCTGTTGCTGTTGTTGTTGTTGTTGTTCAGTAACTTCCTCGTCATACTGTTCCTCGTTGTCAAGATCATCAGCGATTCGATTCGTGATTTTAACTGCCTCGTCTGCGAACAAAGAATGAACAAGGTCACGACTCTTATATGCGCGTTTGCTTTGTGCGTGCCTACGCGGAGAAGTCAGTGTGTCAGATGCAACTGACTCGCTACTGGAATGCGTTTCGCACTCTACTGAAGAGGCTGTTGGGAACGGAGCATTTGTGCTAGTATCGCTGTTAAGGCTTGCTACTCTCATAGATGGATCGGCATTGCGTGCTGATACAGACAAGGTTGGGCTGGCATCGCTCTTTTCGCTTGCATTTTTAGGACTGCGCTGTTTACTGCGAGGCGTATCGCTTGAGACGCATGAATCGGCAACAAAGGATCCTTCGGCGTCAATCGGATAGTCATCAGGCATGTTTTCATACGTGTAGTAATCGGCATCCGTGATCTGTGTCGTTTTCAAGGCAGTAGGATCATCTTGATGTCCGACAATGGCTGAAGGCGAAGCAGACTTTTGCTTTGCTTGCTCGTCGCTCTTGGCCTGTGGGGACTCGGACTGTTGTGAAAATGAAGCCAGTGAATCAACGGCTGCTGTTGGTAGGATGGGTTTAGCAGTTGATATGATCTTTGGTGAGTCTGGTAAGATCTCGCGATCAACCGAGTGGCGAGATCGCTTTCCAAGTCGTCCATCATCAAGCGATTCCGTAGCATCAGCAGGAGTATTGCGCGCATTCAATTTGATGGGCGAATGCTTCAGGATAGGCGGACCAATACTTGGTGACGTCGATGTACGCTTTTTCGCACCATCTTTGTTGATAGCAGATCTGCTCGTGTCCTGGGGGCTCTTTGATACCGAAGTCGATGTAACGCTGGCATCTACAATTGAATGGTCCGGTGGCTTAACAGCAACAGGCGATGGCAAGCGCTCAGTCATATTGACGCCAGACACTTGCTGTTCTTGTGCATCTACCTTTATAGATGATGTGCGTGTATCAGCCTGCGACGGCTCTACTTTGCTCGCTGGCTTTGATGCAGCTGCGATATCATCTAGCACTGATGTAGGAGCATTTGAGGCTATTGCAGAGCTACCAGGCTGTTGATGGGACTGATTGCCTGCGAGATGGTCGGAAGCCTGGCCCAAAGCATTGCTCGGAGTTCTAGGGATTCTGGGTCGCGAAACAAACTGGCTTGGCGTCTCGCTTGATGCCTGATTGCTCGCGCTTGTTGATGACTTTCGATGATACGAGCTGCGTTTGTTAGATTTCGCCGAATCGACAAGTATCAATCTGGGATTGCTTGATGAGCGAGGAGTTTCAGGCTTGGTAGCCGAATCAAACTGATCGTAAAAGGCACTGTCCTCATCAATTGAGTTATTCTGAATCTCATCGTCGTCTGTTATCAGCAGACCCACAATGAGATGCAGGCAGAGTCAGGCTCTATCTTTGGCAACAGCATTGGCGGCTGAGAACTGTTTTACCATCATGGTCACGCTGCAGCAAGCGTCGATCCTCAAACTCAAAGTCGTCTGGAAAACGCGGCAGACACAATACTCATCAGCAGATGCAGCACTCAGACATTGCTCCCAGCTTCGCAGGAGGAAGATACAAGACAGACGCACCAATGTATTCTGGCTCAAACTCGGCAAACCCGGCGTTGCCGCCAGTTTCATCGTCGCTGGAGAAGTAATCCTCGACGTTCTCGAGACCATCGTCGTCTTTGCGCACATGCTTCTTGGGTTCCCACCCAGTTTTGCTTGAGTTCATGTCATTTATCGTCAACAGAGACAGCGGTGGCAAACTGTGTTAGCCATGGTCGTTGCTTGCAGATAGAGCATCTTGCGAGCAGGGTCTCACCGTCCCTTGACGCCGACCGCAAAGAACTGGTTCTGGCGAGTGCTGCCCTTTAGCGGCTTGCAACAGCAAAACAGACATGTTAGTTTGCACTGTTTATCGATATATCGGAGCTGGAGAGCACACCGCCTCGACGCAGATTATCGGCCGTAGACGCCAGTATGAGTAGATATCTCGACGTCCGGCGAGTGGTTTGCAGCCTCACCTGCACAGCGGTGTTTGTGCTCATTCTTGTTGCTGAGCTTCTCGATCTTTGTCGCAAGAATCGGACATGCACAATCTTCCCCTCTTCATTTTCTCCCCTTTTCAGCCGATATGCCCAAAGCGATCGCAACAGCCACAAACGCTCTAATCCTCCTCCTCAAAATCCTTCCAATACATACTGAGACAGTAGTCCTTGAGTTGGCGATAGGCTTGCTCGAGATCGTCATTGACAAGAGTAAAGTCAAACACGATAGAATTGTACTCTGCTGCGGCATGCTTTGCCTTTGCGAGCCATCCAGTGACCTCGGAGGCAGCGTGTGCTTCGCCAGCCCGGTTAGTGTCAGTAGGCGCTGGATCGGATGGAGCATGTGAATTCTGCTGCTGCTCTGCACTGCTGAGAAGCTTTTGACCAGACTGAATAATCTCAGCCGGCGTCAAACGAGCATGCAGACGCTCTTCTAAAACTGCCATGTTTGGTGTCGTAACATAGATATATCTCGATTTAAGATGCGATTTCTTGAGCGCAATTACTCCCTGCGCCACACAAGCCATCACGTGGTACCGCCATCAGCTAAATCCATATCATTTGAGTACAGAGCACTGGCCGCTATAGCAGATCATCACCACTAACCTCAACTTCAAGATCCATAATGCAGATCTTGCCTTCCTCGGTTACCTTGTCGACTGCTTCCATACTTGTTCCGTACATATTCCCAAAAAGGGACACCACCTGTATAAACTTTCCCTCGTCGATCATCTTTTCCATTTCAGCTCTGCTCACAAAATGATAATGCACGCCGTTCTCCTCTCCGGATCGTGGGCTACGTGTCGTGTGTGATACCGTGAGACCGTAAATATGCGGAAACTCCTGCAGTAGACGGCTTGTAAGGGTTCTATAGTTTTGCAATGTAACTATCAGATAATATCCGAAAGCTATGGTAATTCTATCAGAGACACCTCTTACCGTTTGCCGGCGCCATTAGGACCACAGAGCACAACTGGCCGCAAACGACGTGCTCGCATTAGATCCTCTGCCTTGACACGTGCATAGACCCAAGCTTGCCTCTTTTGAAGATGGGCATGCTGCACACTGACAACAACATGCGGAAGCGGGTCGTATACATTACATGCCGCGACTTTTTCCTCTGGAGTGACTGGAAAGCCATCTAAAACCGTTAGTTGCTGCAGCAGAAAAACGACCTTGAGACGATACGATGGTGGGTACTGTGCAGCAGCGTGGATCGGTGCCGCGATATTCTTTGGAAGCCATGTCTCAACAGGTGTACACGCCAGCGGATTAAGCGCCAGATTGAGTTCACGTAGCTGGACAAGCGTACCCAACATCTGGACCTCGGCCAGACTCGTCAGTTCATTGGCATGTATATCAATCAAGCGAAGAGTAGGATGGTCTTTAAGCACTGCCATGCTTTGAATCGTATTGTTTGAAACACGGAGCTGCTCCAACTCGCGAAGAGTTTCGATTCCATCTAGCGCAGCGATTTGATTGGATCTCTTTAGAACGTACGTCAGTCATGCTCTGTCGATCTGTACTGCGTTATTTATACAAGTATAGCGTCACTCACTAGATCAAGTGTTTGCAATGATAGCCCTCTTAGGCCATTGATATTCTCAATGCGATTGAATGCGACACACAGATGTCTTAGGTTAACGCAGCCACTCAGCCCGGTAATGTCAACGATTTGATTGCACTCGAGGTTAAGCACTGACAAAAAGCGATGCATCGACAGGTCTCGAATGGTCACTATTCGATTCCGCGAAAGATCAACGTGCTGAAGATTGTATGGCGGTGGATCGAATGCAAGCACATCCACTAGATTGTTGTTTGATAAATCCAGATGTACCAAGTAGCGCATACTGCCAAGTGCTGCCAAGTCTTTAACAGTTGTTCCCTCACAGTCAGCCGATCATGACGTAGTGAGAGATCTGGATTTGAAGCAAATAACGTCAAGAAAGTCGCTCCGAACCTGTGATGTTGTTTCCCTGCAGCTCAAGGGTTTGGATGTACGGATATTCTCGCAGTGCCGAAATGTTGTTTAAGCCAGCAAACTGAGACAGTCGCATTGTAGCGTACATGTGAGTTACGAGGTTCAAAGACACTTTGTTGTTAATTTAGTCTACAACCCTATCATGCTGCATGGTTCGAGGAGATTGAGAAAACCATACTGGAATCGATAGCTTTTGATAAACTTGTCGCAAACCATCTGGTGAAGGACCCATTTGTGACAGTCCTCGCTTCAGCATCTCGGCTGGTAAGGGCAGCCGCTCTAGTTGTGAGTAATACTCATCAATTTGTTCGCTCAGCTCCGTCTCTTCGGTATTCTTGGTCTGCTCGACTGCAGCTGGAGCTTCGTTGGGCTGTTTAGAGGCGGACGCGTTTGGTTCGGCAAGAAGCGCGATACTGCCCAGACTTTTACTGCTGGACTTTGCGAGCTTTGGCGTCGAGCCTGTCAACTGTGTCTTGGAGCGTGCTTTGGAAAGCACGGTCTGCCCTGTTCCTGTTCCTGGTCCTGATGCTGAAGCCGACGCCGTTACTGAAGCTGGTGGTGCCATTGTTTGGTTAGGTGTAACTGCCATCTACTTTCACACGAAACTGTGGGCAACTCCTTTAAACATTATCGATCACTTCAATGACCGCATTCTCATCTAAAGTCAACTGGCCAGACTCAACATCTCCGAGTGCGGGCATTTGCAAAGTATCCCGAAAAGACACCCGACTAGAGCCACTTTGTGCTCATCCATGAATTGGAATCTGGTCGTGTTTCCAGGACAGATCTTATCACCATTTGCCCCTTTGGCATGCGGCATCTCAGTAAAACGTTGCTGCAGTGATCTGGAGCCTCCATACACTGTTGCGACTACTGTGAGATATGAGCGTGCCTTTGACTGGTCGCTGGTAGTCCTGTGAGTGGTGTGTTGGCTGCAATCTGGCTTGTTGTTTGGTTGTTATGAATCAACACAATGATGTGATCAACAATCTGGTTTCACGAGTTGCATCTCTTGTTGTTCGGTGTCGTTGTCTTTCGTGGCAAGTCATGCTCATGGCAATACACCTGCACAAACACATGCTATTCATACTGAAGCCACAAAACACTGCAAAACCACAAATGCCACTGTCTTGCCATCGCACACAGTAGTTGAGCATCTCATCAAGCTGAACGACTGTGCAGTGGCGGATAGGCACAGATCAACAAGCATTCCATTCGATTCCACAGCCTGCTTCAGCATCTTGCAGTTGGTCACTCAACAGCGCATGACTGGCATCTACTGATATGACACTGACATGCATGTGGTGCACAGCTCGGTGATATGGATGAGGCGACATTGTATTTACCCAACAAACCAAGTCACCAACTATCAACTTCAGAAACTGAACAACGTCGTGCTGGATCTACACTGCAGTGCAACTGACTCTCGGAATGCTTGTTTGTTTGTTTGTTTTGGTGGCATCGCATGTCAGGGACATTGATAATATGGCTGTCATTGACTGTGATATCAAGCGTATGCACAACAACAAGCCATCAATATAGGAGATGCGACTGTGAATGGTTTGACAAAGATCGACTTTGATAGAGTTGCAGTGAGGACTGAATGCTGCAGTTGCAAACGAATGGATGATAGCATCATGCTTTATGATGCACACACAACACGAACTGAAGATCCAACACCGCTGCAAATGGCAGCTTGAATCGATAGATTGGAACCACTTGGTGATGTCCAAGTCTATTGATGCTTTTGCTCTTCGCGACAAACCCGATTGACAAGTGGCAGGCATGATCAAAACCCAAACTAATGGGTCGCTATGATGGTAGACCCATCTTGCTCCAGGTTTTGAGATACGTGCGAGTATCGTGAAGACCTTATCTTATGAACTGATTTGAATTCATTTGATTGCTGGAGGCGAAATAGCATAATTGGGTGAGGAATGGGCATGATAGCAACTGCCTAAATATATTCGCATAATTAGAACGTCGTTCCAAACTGAACAAACTTGTGTGCCGCAAGTCGAAGGAACTTTTCGCACATCGATGCAACGCGTTGGCCATACTTTGAGCCGCGAAGAATATGCAGATGTGGGAGCAAAAGACGGATGCATGCATCACGCTGTGGTGTCTCGGCAATGCTGAGGACGTTTTGAACGACGTAGTTGGCATACTGGTTGTTCATCATTCCAAGAAGAAAGGGACGCCTAGACATTTGGGCATATAGCAGCATGCTCAGTAGTTGCAGTGATAGTGTAGGTGCTCAAATTGATGAACTTACCCGTTATCGTTTGCCTGCGGAGCCAGAATCGTTTCTATTAGAGTGTACGCTTCGCGTCTAGATGCCATTTTGATGCACTTTTCAACCACTTTGCTGGCAAACTGGTCGATGCTGAGCGCGTACATGTTTTGTGTGATTACTTCCAGGATATGTGACCGTTGAGATGCGCTACCGTGCTCGAGAATATGCTGGATGACCCAATTACCCCACTGACCTGTGTAAATACGTTAGCTTACGCCAAGACACGTAAACCAGAAGACATTCAAGTAGTCGCATGCTCATATCGAATATGAATGTCACCTTTTGCTATTTCTGCTGTATGCTCAAAGATCTCGGCGACAATTGGTGCACGGTCAGCCTCGCTACAGTTTTCAAATATACACTGCACAACAAGACTGCCATTTTCGTCGTTGGCAACACTGATCCAGTAACCTGCAACGGCCGCATGCACGTATCCCATGATTGCTGGAGGTGGTTCGGATCTCCACCGTGTTTCGAATATACGCTGCCAGACATGACATGCAAACCGATGCGTAAAAGTCTCTGGAATCGAGGCAAAAAGCTCGAATATCAACGAGATCTTAATATCCTCATCGATACGGTCGATTGCCTATCAGGAGATACATTCCGTAATTGCGACGCGATAGTGAGCCATAAGAAAACATCAGCAGTATGTTCTCTGTTGGAAGTAACTTACTTTTTGCATTACATGGCAGCCAAAGCGGTCACACGAAAGCGAAACAACGTGCCCACGAATACAGCCTCCAAGTATCCTAATCTGCTGCTGTGTTCCATGCTCTAAGCAGCACTGAACAAGGAAGTTGCCGAATCGGTTCTTCATAAGTGCCACGACATGCTGCAGGACAACATCGAACACACAAGCCTTGATCTCGGGAGAGTCAGACTTCAATCTTTGCTGTAGGTAGATGGACGATGGTTGGTCATTGGTTTTGACAATTCTATCGACAATCATCTATAAAAAACCTCCAGTTAGTCAAACTACAGCCATTTCATACTGATTCCTTCACATTGGTCACTCATTTACTTTAAAGGACTGTCGTATATCAGCTAGGTCGAGAGGAGCATCATCTGTTTGACTGTATGTGTAGAGGAACCCGTCGCCGAACCCGAAATCCGTCTCATTCTAAGAGCGTTGCCTTTAGCTTTTTGGATATTACACAGTATTACATAAAAACACATCGTATACTTACGCGTACGGCGGGAACTGAAAAGGCCGAAGAAATAGGTGAAGTCCATATATACTTGATGGCGCTGATGCTGCCGTCCGTTGAGATTTGGCTTGGGTTGTTGATGCCGCCATGGTCAGTCAAGTTCTTAGAACAAATGGATTGGCATGAGCATTAGTAGAAAGATTAGCACACGATTTAAACACAGCCTCGATACACAAGTATAGTTGGCTCACTGGTGCCCAAATTGACGAGCTTGAAGACCTCAGCAGGGTCGAAGATGAGGAAGACGCATAATAGGGTGCGCTGAAGTGGTGCTGTCTATGAGACTGTTGTTGCTGCTGCTGCTGCTGCTGCTGCTGCTGTTGAGCGTGAAGCTGTAATTCTTGATTGTGAGTTTGTTCTTGATAGTGACTGTATGATGTAGTCTGGACCATTCCAATTTCTGCAGATGGTTGAAAGCTTTCCTGCTCAAGAGACAAAGTCTTTGGTGCGCCGGTTAGTAATAAGTTGAAACATATGATGCATGCTGCAGTACATAAAGACGGTTGCGAACCTCAATCTCATGGAGCATGTCGTCGATTCTGTCCTCGCCGATCGCGTAGCTATTTGCCTGGCGTTGGTCAATAGAGCCAGTCGGTTCAAAGGGACCGACTTCATCGCGTCGATGAGCTTGGTCAGATGTAAGGTCGCTAATCACAGGCATCTGCGCAGTTCTGTTATTATCAAAGTTACTGCCAAGCGATTTGATGTGCTATAAACCCAGGTGAAGCAAATGCAGTCTATGGTTAGTGCGCATCATGGTTTGCAGTGTCCTTTTCAAAGTGTCTTACGATGCGCTGACGCTCAATGATTGCCAAGCTAGATTTGAGTTCGTGCATTGTTTGTTGAATCTGCGCGTCTTTCTCAGAAAGCCTGAACCTGAGTTGCAAACACTCCTGCCGCAGAAGCTTGATTAACTTGACAGGGGATAGTGAGCAGCAAGTTGTTATTATTGTTCTTGAGCGCTGTTTTTATGTTTGTAGAAAGCACTAACCTTTTGTCTCATCTTGAATCCGCGGTAAACAGCCTGAATCCTAATTGCCGCCATGTTTACTTTCGTGTCATCAGACCAGCCATCATGTTCTGCGCGTTTGCTATCGATGGAAGTGATGATGCGTGTGTCCCCAGCTCCACCAGCATGATTGATATTAGTTGGCCGAGTATATGACGGGTCTTGAACTGGTTCTTCAGACTCGAGGACAGACTAATTATTTAATATTAGTGGGAAGAGGACCATAGCCATCAACTTTGTTGTTGCACTGTGTGGAAACAAGATAGCGCGTTTAACGTGTTTGTAGAAACCTTTTGAATCTGCTCATTGCTTTCAGTGGGTTGCGGTGGTTTAGCGGCAGGACCTGCAACACCATCTTTTGTGCTGCTTGAACCGACCAGCCCGCCAAAGTTAGTGTGGCTAGCAGATCTTAAGGCGTAGCTGCTCATAGGGACTGCCTTGTTGGAAGGTTTGGCAATGATGGCGTTTGTGTTTGTTTGTTTGTTTGTTTGTCAAACCGCTCTCCTTTTCAAGCAACATGGATCAGCTGTCCGAGTTTTCCGTGATCAGTCTTCGCGATGGCACAGCTCCAAACATGTGAATCAGAACCAACGATATTATTCCCCTGTGTGTACTCGACGATTAGGGATACGCAGTTTGCACTGAAACAAGGCAGGACGCTACCAAGCTGACCTTGCAGACTTATCACTGACTCTTGTCATGGAGCACTCACACCAGCTTCAAGGCAATTGCGGGGAAGGTACGACATCAAACCAGCAATGATGGGGACCGAATTCATTAGATGGTTCAGGATGGGGATGTCCGCGACGCCAAAGCGGCATTACCGCGCTGTTGATCTGCCCGTTTTTCAGTATCAACAGCAAACGATCTAGATCGATCCCTTTGAAACCAGTACGAAGACCTGCGTGTCGAGTGGCCCGATGCCTCTCTATGAGGGAATTCGGTGGATGCATTCCTTGCGCGTGCTTTCTCGCTGATGCTTTGCTGTTGTGGCTGGAGTTGTAGCTTAGATTGACGCGGTACCGATACAACCGTCGCTGACGGCTGGCGTTGTGGTGCAGATGGAGGCTGATGCTCAGACTCTTGATTGTGAGGAGCAGTAGTTGATGGCGCTGCTGTAGTTGATGGAGTTGCTGTAGTAGATACCTCTGATGAACGGCCTCGTTGCATTGTGAGCCCTAAACGTGACTTTGACTTCTGTTCGCGATTAGAGCCAGCCGTAACCTTGAGCTTGTTGAAGATCTGATTTCAAGCGTCATCAGCTCTGATCAGCAGCTATTGGTCTAAATAGTCGCTATTTAGGTCGCTTACCTTGTTGACAAACATAATCGCCGGTCTGAATGCCTTTGCGACCTCTTCGTCAGTCACATCTTCAAATACACAGTTCTTTTCAGTACTCATCATCGGACTATTGCCACTCTCGGTGACCCAATCATGTTCCTTGATTTCCGGCATACGAATACGATCGGATGGGTTTTTTGCCAGCATTCTTTTCAATAGATCCTTCAAGCTGCCTGATAGTACATCTGCGACAGGATACTGATCGTTGATGATCATTCGGCTTAACTCAATGGGGTTCGTTTCCTCCCAAGGGCATCTGCCATGCACAAAGCAATACAGAGTTACACCTAATGACCAAATGTCGAGAGACTTTCCGTTTACGCTGGACCCTGTATATGCATTCATGTTGTCAGAGCTGCTTGATAGATAAATGACTGCGAGTCGCTTTAAAGAAATCAGATATCTAGCAATGCCAGCTTACCCGAACACACTTCAGGTGGGCTGAACGCAGGAGACCCGTTTTTCGCAGCAGATGGCAACAGATCTTCGACATCATCCTCTTCAAACATGTGCGAAATGCCAAAATCACCAATTTGGACAACGTTCTCCACTGTTCTTAGCAAGTTTTCCGGCTTAATGTCACGATGGATGATTCTCTTGAAATGCACTTGGTGGAGATCATAGCAAGCATCAAATATAGGCTTCAGTCTCCGTATCATATACTTTGCTTTTGATGACTGGAATTTGCTCTGAAATACTTACAGTATTCTAGTCCGAGAACGACATCACGAAAATACTTTCGTGCAAGTTCTTCTGTAAATGGCCGTTCGGGCTGCCCAATGTTAACTTGCATGACGGGGCCGTATTCGCAAAGTTCAAAGACTGTATATTTCAATAGCATTCCAGTTAAATCGTGTCAGTTATTCTGATGCAGTGTCGCAGGCCCCGATAAAGCAACAGCATTACTCATGTAAAGATTATCCTCCTTGACGTCGTCGAGCACTTCTATAAGATTGACAATATTGGGGTGCTTGGACAGCTTTTTCAGCACAGCGACTTCACGCTTGATGGTATCCATCATGTCATGGTCTGACTCTGCTCCCAAAAGACTGAGACCGCCTGGAACACTGCCAGTCTGGGCTGTGTGCATCCATCTGAATTTCCGACGCAACCGGTTTTTCGACATAACCTTGCACGCATAGTAGCGGCCGGTCTGCTGGCTCCGCACAAGTACTACCCGTCCATATGCGCCAGTTCCTATGTCCTTTAAGAGGTGGTACTGATTTACGCGTCCCTGTGCATGCTCCTGGATACCCCAAGGGCTTAGAAGCATATCCTGCTCTTCATCTTTTGAATAAATGATGGACGTTTCGACAATTCGCTGGACACTTGAATGATTGCGCTGGTGACGCGTTTGTTGTGATTGCTGTTCGGTCGCTCTCAAGTCTTCAGACTTCGACCGCTTAAGCCACGAGTCGCTTGACTGTGTCTCGCTAAACTCAGGTTTGCCAAGTCCCTTGATCGAATTCCGAGCAGTATTGACCTCTAGAGCAAAGTCTTCGTGGGTAACTGGATGAGGAAATAACGAATCGGCTGTTGACAAGGTTGAACGATTGCTCTTTTGACGTCGGCTTGAGTTGGAAAGTCGCATAAACAGCGAGGCTGGATCGACGTGGGAATAGTATGAAAGGTTCATGAGCGACTGAATATCGGAGGGAGATGATCGCTGTTGACGCTGAGGCTGAGAAAGGGACGATGATCCCGTGCTAGCATGAACATTCGAACCGGCAATCGGGATAGGCTTCGAAGCGCTAATTCTTAATGGAACGACTGGCTCGAGACCACGCGAAATCCTTGGTGGCGGCTCCACTCTCGGCAAGTATCGGATTCGCGTCTGAGGTAGAGGAGGCAGCAGCATTTGAGCTGTGGGAGATGAGGGCGAATGCTCTGGTGAATTACTTTGAGAGGAGCTCAACGAATGGGCATTTGGTGTCGATGGCGACTCGACAATCGTGTCAATGATGTCGCATTCTGCTCTGTGCTTTGATGACTTGGTCATCAATAGCGGACCACGAAACAGATTTGCAAGGCGGCGATGGAACGGGATGCGCTTTTTAGGCGACACAGCAGTAACCCTTGTTACACTGCTTGAGCCACTACCATCATCTTTGATTGTCGAAAGATAGTGATGCTGTTGTTGTTGCTGCTGCTGCTTTTGATCATACTGCAGCTGTTGCTGCTGTTGCTGCTGATCGTGGTGCTGTTGCTTTTGTTGGTGAGAGTCCCGGCAGCTTCCGAATGATAAGATTGATGGATGTGTAAGCGATGGACGGCTGCCATCTGGCATTGGCAAGCCATTGTACAAGGTTGTCGAAGAGTTTTCGACTCTGGGTTGCGCAGATCGTTCGCGACGAGACACTATGCTGTCGTGGCTACGATGCACTGGTAACGACGATCGTGGCTGCGAGCTACTGCGTAGACGTATGGGCTGGTCGCTTTGCTGTTTACCAGCAAGCCCAAGTGAAAGCACTCCAAGAGTATTGGATCCTGGCAGTATTGACACCGCACCACTTGGCCGCCGATGACTGGCCGAACGTGCTTTGGCGCGACTATTACCTCCAAATGAAGCTGGATATGGCAGCGAGCGGCTTAATCGATCGTCAGGCTGAATCGCGATTGGAACTGCGCCTTCAAGATTGCATATCGGATCTAGGATGATCTGGGGTATCGACCAGGAATTCGACTGCTGAGGTGTATAATCCTCGGTCACTATTGGCGCTTCAGAAGATATCTGGATCGTTTGGCAAGATGCAACTCTGTCACTTGATTCCTGTGCATGACCCGGGTGCGCTTCTGAGTTTGTTTTCAGCGATGAGGCAGATAGCGCCGTTGCAGCACCTGGAATATACGCAGTACTCATAAAATGTGATCCGGCACCTAGCGGGCTCTCAGTGGCCACTGCTATTGTGCATTCACTATTATGGACATATTCTTGATCTTGTGAGACGGCGAGTTGTGACTCGAGTCCAGACTGAATGCTTCTGACGGCGCTGGCCATTCCGAACTGCTCATCGTAAGCCGCAGATTGAATCAGTGAGCGAGATACCATCCAGGAATTGATATGGCGAGCATCATTTGGATTCCTGGTAATAAAGCCAATATCGTCCAAATGAGCTGCTGCCATGGGTGATGTTGACGCTTCGCTGTGATTGCCATATGAAGGGCTATCGATAGTTGCTGGTGCATATCGTTTCGTATTGGACAAAAACAATTCGAGCGTGGATTCTCCAAAGGACGAGTTCTTGCCGATCACTGCCGATGCACTCCCGCACCGGCGGTGGCTTTTTTGTCTCAGATCTCGCCTCAGCCACATCGAATCTGTATGGTGACGAAACCTGTGTTCAGCATCTACGAACGGCTGCATTCGATTACTGATTGATTGTTGGGCGAACGGTTGGTTGTGTTTGTTCAGAGATATTCGTTGGAAATGGAGGGTGAAAGTATCGAGGGAACTCAATTCTTCTTTTTCCCTCAAACAGCACCATCGACCCAAACTTCCAGTTCGCCAGAGGCTCCAATGCATCCTGCTGTGCTTGTATTCTCTGATTTTGACGGGTAGGCGGTCTTTTGGATACTTGGCGACACGGTTGCCTTCCTCCCACCAGCCTGAATGCCTATGCAACTCTGGGTCTTGCGTTTGCCCAGTGCACAACCGCCATTACTCGAAAACGATTTCTAATAGTGTCTCAGTACAATTGCGACCAAAGACACGGGCACCGTCATAATTGACAAATTCATGGGGCAAGCAACCCGTAAAGCACTTGGTGAGACTTGCTGGGACTCGAGTGCATGTCATTGTCGGTGTTCTGACAGTGTGCCGCGATAGATAAGCAGATTCTTGAAGGCGAGGCTACTTTTCGAGATGCCGTTGAGCAAATGTGGGCTGCTGTTACGGCTTCTTGGGAAGAGGCTATTGATATGGTCGACGGCATTCCACTAGATCCCAGGTTTGGCGAGTTTCATCAGCTGTGCCTAGAGCATGCTATTCCTGTGACTATATTGAGCGGGTAAGGCTGGTATATCCAACTGTCATAACAAATACTCAAATAATGACAGGGAATTGATAACCCTGCTCGCTTACCCCACCAAAGAGGGCTCGTGCCTTTGGTGCGGCATTTCATTGATCGCTATGCGTTACAGTCAGGCAACGACATATCTGACATCAAAGTCTTGGCGAATGACGCAGAAATCTTGAGTAAAGGATGGAAAATCCACTATCTTGACGAGACGCCGCATGGACACGACAAAGGCCAGGCGCTACGCGATGCAAAGGCACAATATGGAAACACCAATAGACCGCTGATTGTTTTCATTGGAGATGGTGTTTCTGACATCAGTGCAGCGACTGAAGCTGATCTAGTCTTTGCGAAACGTGGAAAGGATCTTGAAACTTGGTGCATTCGCCAAAAGATTCCTTATACTCCTTGGGATGACTTTTCAACAATCGTCGAAAAGCTTCGATTGATCTTGACAGATTTGAAATAAAGACCCTATACTGGAAACCAGCGATGCGCATCTTTATTGTTAAATGTATATCAGCTCATTGTTGTAAGCAATCATGTCTTTGCCGCATTGAATGGTTGCTATTTGCTGCTGTGCCGTCTGTGGGTATCACTGTATTCCATCTATCCATCAATCCATCAATGTATCTCATTCGTTCGTTGTTGCCAAGATGCTGCCATTGCTCGGCTTGTCCATCTAGATTGGTGTTGTCTGTTGCATCAACCAACACATCTATGGATGCAACAAGCCATCCTGCATTACAATGCATTGTATTGAGTTGTGTGTGTTTGCGACTTGATTGTTGCATCGATGATGTGAGGTA